>JAJONR010002134.1:0-83917 GCA_029582245.1 Solanum etuberosum
AAAATAAAAAAAATGAAATTGGAAATATCTTTTAAAAACAACTTTTAATTTTTTTTTATTTTTTTTTGGGGGGGGGTTGGTAGGGGGCTGGGGGTAGGGGTGAGGGTGGGGTAACAAAATAAAAAATTGAAGTTAGAAATATGTTTTAAAAACAAGCTTTAATTTTTTATATTTTTGGGGGTGATTTGGAGGGGGGAGTTTGAGGGTAGGGACAAAATAAATTGATTTTTTCAACAAAAAAATTGTAATTTGAAGTTGGAAAAGAGTTTTGCATAATTTTTGAAGGGAAGTCATTTTTCTTAAATTTGAGGAAAATGAGTTGATTTGAAAAACATTTAACTCAACCAAACATGAGAAAATTGAAAAAAAAAATCCGGAAAATGTTTTCCTTCATACCAAACACACCCTAAATTTTAATTGATTTCAAAATTTTGAATATAGAAAAATAAAAAGTCCCAACTTATTTTGTAAATGACAATTTTTACCTGTTTCAGAATCTTTTAATGAAGTGTAAAAAGTTCAATCAACATTTTTAAGAATGTCACAACTTATTGAAAAAATCACAATCCTTCAAAAAAGTGACATTCAATGTGAGAAGATATCTACTTTTAATATAATATAAATATAAAATATAAATGATATACTAAATTGAGTGTGTTCGATTAATGATATTATAGTAATTTAATATTTAAAATTAGAGAGTTTATATTTTAAAAATAGTATAAATAGATAGATATAGAGGTAGATGAGCACTAATATTATGTCTATACTTATTCAATTTACTAAGTAATTGAAAGAGTCCCCCTTTTGGAATTCAAAAAGCTGCTCTCAAATTTCCTTCTATGGCATACGATTTGAGGAACAGAACGGAACCGTCTTACGGTACACAATCGCCCATGTACGGCCGGCCGGCCACCACTGCTCCTCCCCTTCCCAGCCATCACCATCCGATGTACGGTCAACCATCCAGCCTTTACCCTCGGGTCGGTCAACACTCCGGCGGTAACTTCCCCGGGCGTTTTAACCCCACTCCTTCACCATCGTCCAATCGTATGTCTTACCTCTTTGATGAGTACTTGAGAGCCAATATCTATTTCGATGGCTAATATTGACTTGTTGATGTCTAATTTTGCAGCCGGAATCGGCATCAGAGTTGCTATAAAACCAGAATATCTAATTACGCCTCCGGTATGAAATCTGTGATTCTGTTGTATTAACCGCCTCTCAAATTGACCTTTTCAGTATTTCGTTATATAGAAGTTAGAACACCCATGTCATGCACATATTGATTTTTAGTGTGCAGAAGTATTTTCCTTGCATGTCCAGTCCAAACTTGTTTGTGATCGCGATTCGATGTAGTAATAGATGGTTGATTAATGCGGAATTTGAAGAACATATTTGGACCTGACATAGTTTTTTGCAATTTTGGTTCTTATAGCCTCCATTGGCTCCACAAGGAGACGTTCCTCCATGCACATTTCAGTTTGATTTTGACCTTGAGAAGAAGATTTTGGCTGAAGCAGATCAAAAGGAAAGCCAAATCTGGAGCAGGTTACTTCACGAGAATCTTCCATCTAGAGGGTCAGACCAAGCTTCAAAGGTTAGTTTCATTTGATGATTCAGTTAATCTTACTTTTAGTTTAAGTTAAACAGGTGCATTTTCATGTGAAATTGTAATGTGTTGCTCGTCAGAAAGAGTATATAGTTGGGTCTGATGGCTGTTTCCATCTTAATGGTTGTATGGACTCGTCACCAGTGGCTTTTCAATAAAGGGTCCAAAATCTGAAGAAATAAACACACGAACTAGTCGAAGGGGGGTTTGACATCAATTACATATACCAAAAAAATAATTTTAACCATGTATAAATAGTATGTTTTCCTCCGAAGGCCCCTAACAATATGCTAGCTCCGCCCCTGCTCGTCACTAAGGAAATAAATTAGAGAAGAAGAACAGATGGAGGTGCTAACACCTTACTGTTAAAGTAGCTCGAGCAATGAGGTAGTGTATCTATTTGACATCATTTTATACATACACTCCTCTCAATAGAGGTACAAGTTTGGATAATGCAGGTCTTACTTCAAGTTTCATGTCTTCCTTTCTATGACCCATGCATGGGGAAAATGTTCGATCTTATTCCTCCCTTGGAAGTTTTCAAATCATAATATTGCTTTTGAATAATAGAAAAAAGGTACCTCAAAATGTGTCCATCGATTGACATCTTGGAATATGCCGAGGACACATGAATGATATGTTTGCATGGCTAATAGCCTGTTGTCAAAAGGTCCTTAAGTGCTTTTCTGGAAACTTGCTTTTGCTGATACATCCCCTCTAGGTATCAGATTAGAGTGTGTTATGCCATAAAGAAACTCATGTGATTTCAGTTTCCTTGCATGTACAGAACACTGATTTGTTAGAGATTTGCTTAGTGTTTTCTTTAATTTGAATGTAGGCATCCTCTGGAGATCCTGTTATGAACAAATACATTGCATTCGGTCTCAACAGAGAGGCTGTGCCTCTTGCAGTTGCAAATTATGGAGACAATCCAAACAAGGTATTCTTTGTCATCTTACATGATTCTTGTAGTCTGAAAATCTGAATTTTATTTTAATGAAGCTATGGGTAATAGATATGTATCTTTGATACTCAAAAAGTATATTATGTAATTTATTTGGGACGGAAGGAGCGGTAAGAAACTAAACAATATTACTAATTGTTTGTGTTATAGCACTAAGAGAGTGCCTCTGTCTAGTAAATGGAATAATTCACCTTTGAAATTTTCCCAAACATTATTGCAATTTTAGAATGAGGGAAGATAATGTTCATCAACTTTTTTCAGGTCACGGAATTTGCTGACGGTTATACTTACTTGAAAGAAATGGGATTCTCATCAAATAGTGCTGCAGATGCCTTGCTAATGAATGACAACGACACAAACAAGGCAATCCAACATTTGCTAAACAATCCATCTTTCTAATGCCGGGAGTTGTGGTGCTATTATAAACCACAGCAATAATGCTATTGTAAATGTGTTTATAATTGTTTTGATAATGCTTTTTTCATACTTGCGCAGTTAGAGACCACCATCTTTTGATATCCTGGTTTGTAGTAAAATAACTTTGGATATATTATGTTTGGTGTTTTAAGGAAGGTAGTTAATTAAAAGTTGCCTGAATACTTGCTATTGCTTCCCCTGCATCATCTTTGCCTCCACCATTCTTGGTAACTTAAATTTCTTTGCTCTATCGAACAAGTTATCTGCCAGTAGTACCCTTCCTTCCCATCAGAAGAAGAGGAAATGATGTCTTGCATAATTGAGAAAGAATCTAGTGTTCATTTCCATGACATTGTAATATTTGAAAGATGTAACGAAAGAATGGATAGACATAAAGAAGAATGGAGGACACAATAAACAGACGAAATGAAAGGAACCTATTATCTGAAGTCATGTGACGATGCCCAATAAACATCCAATAGATTATATTTATATTTTGTATGCTACTTATGCTAACCGTTGCTAATTTGATGAAAAGCCTATTCTCTATACTTTGATTAACTGATAATATGTAGATTCCATCCACCCTACGGTAGAAAAATATTGTTTTGACTCTGTCTATAAAGATTTTGAATTCCTTTGTAAGGATTGAGTTATATCTCGTCTATGTTTCCTTATTTGACTCCGTCTATAAAGATTTTGAATTTCTTCGTAAGGATTGAGTTATATTTCGTATATGTTTTCACTTTCCACCTACTCCGTAAGTATGAATGAATAACTTAAATGGACATTCAACTTTAGCGAATTCTTCGGTAAAGTCCCTTATATTGATTTTGTATTAACAACATCACTCAACTTAGTCTTAATTTATCTATAACGATAAGCAAAAAAACTAAAGTGATGATACATAAACCTCCCCTCAAGTTTGATTTTGTAACACTTAATTCCTTTGTGGCTATGCTCATCTCTTATTTCTTTTTCTTTATAAATTATTTTTTGAACCTAATTATTGTTAATATAAAAAGTTGTGATTTAACTAATTTTTCCTCTTTTGTTTAAATAATTTTGTAAATATCCTCTTATTTTCAAGAAAAAAAGGTAATTGTTGTCCACCATTTATATTTAATGGTCCAATATTTAGCCTAAAGAACTTGTGCAGTAAAAATTGAAAATGCTGGAATGGTATGGACCTAGCTAGGGATCTTGAAGCTATTGTGATAGAATGAATAGAGAGGAATCGATTTATAATGCAGAACTTTGGATGATGTGCTCTAGCATTTGGTGCAATAGATAGTACTGCTGATATTTTTGATAATGAAAAAGAGGGTCGTCGTTAGTGTTCTGCGATTTCTTTAGACAAGGGAACTCGTCGTTAATGTTGTATCATATGATACCTCTACTAAAAGTTGCTTTTGTAATCAATTAAGCTCATACTAAAGTTTAGTGCCAGATCAATTCTAGCATAAATGTGCTTAATGAAGCAATTCTTAATTTTCGGTATCTCCATATGCATGCTAGTTGATTTTAGCAGTAATGTCACTTGCGATTGCATTATTAAGAGGGAGAATAGCACCAAAAGAAAGACTTGGTTGATTGTCTCACTGAACTTGACACTGATGAGTCCTATTGTTTCACCAGTCAAGCGGGCTACAAAATATCGAGCCCTAGAAGTAGCAGGGATACAATGGAAGTGTCCATGCATCTGATATCCACTGCTTTTGCTTAAACTTCTCACTGAAAACTCACCTATACAGCTAAAGGTACTGATAAGGTTGTCTACTTAGCGAGGTGGGTGTGTCCTGTAGTTCGTGAGGAGTGAACTTCGGAAGTTTCCAATGTGAAACTTTTGAGGTTTCCTTGAATAGAGAAGAGATAGAAGTGACGTTTAATAGGTGTCAATGACCTCTGCAACTTGAATGCTGGAGAAGAGAAATTAATCATTTACTATGAGCTAATAGCTAGAGTAGGAGTAGAAGTCAATTTTGGAAAACAACGAAAAGGCAAAGGGCAGAAACTTCCTAAGATTGTGTATGCTAAGTTTTTGTGATATATGCCACCAAGCATCTCATACTAACAATATCAGGGAAATTGCAAAGTTAAAGAAATTGCAGTTACACAAAAGAAATAAAAGAAGAAGAGCTTGAATTTACATGAAGGCAACGAGCAACGTAAATGAATAGGCTGGCATAAACAAGAGAAAACCAAACCAGCTGAACGTGATGAAAAAATCAATTTAATCGGTATAATTCTCAATAGAAAGATAATCACCTTTATACATGAAATGATACAAGCTGATTCCTCCTTGGGAATGGCAAGGTGGACTTTGCAGGCACACTAGCAGTTCATGTTGTCGGACTGCTACACTAAAGGTGCAACTCACTTCCGCACAATTCTTGTTCTCGCACCCTCTGGGATTCATAAGATTTCTCAGAACTTTAGAATCACGAAAAAACACTTAGCTGAGGGCAGAAAAAATAATGATCAAAACAAAACCTAGAACTGATTTCAGTAGAAGTAAGGATACATGAAGAATACAGTGAGAATGTCGTAAGCTTAAACTAACACTGACCTTCAGTTTCCTCGAAGTCAATTTCTTTTACTAGTTCGGAAGTTGCATTGTACTCAAATCTGCAAGATGAGATGGTATAAATGTATGGACAATGACATAAGACATCTTTCCCAAGATAAAAACTTCTAGGAAGAAGAAAACAGCAAACTTTGAGAGGTAGAGGGGAAATAAAAGAAGCAGATAGTGGCATCATAGGAATAAAAATAAATAAAACAATAAAAAAGCAAACATTTACTGAGATGCTCCAAACACCCTCTTTATTTTTCTGTTTCCGATAGAAGCAATTTCAACCATCTTGTCATCTACATACATGTGCCCAAGATTAAGATTTTCTGGTCATGCACAGTTTGCATAGGGCTGTCCATCGAGAACTCATTATTCTAGCTAGGCATGGAGATTAATTTGCTTCTTTGTAACACAAATGACACAAAGGAACAAATCAGCATTTTCTCTACAACAATAATTGAAATCCTTAGTATGAAAGCAAGACACAGTATGTATATGCATGGCCTGAAATCAAGCCAAAAATTTTCTGACTTTTAGTCTTGGCCCCTTGATCATTGTCTCATACACAGTTATTCAACAATACACACTAAGCTACTTCAAGAATATCTGCAGATGCGTCTGTTTTCAGCTGAAAACTTTTTGAAATACTGATAAGCCAGATGAAAGAACAATTGAGAGTTCAAAGTCAATAAGAAAATGGTACTGCACTTACCTGTTAGAGAGTAGCACCTCAAGTTCATAGTCAGATTGACTCCTGGTAGCATCTACTAAGACAGATACAATTTCCGTCTTCCGAGTACTGGCTATCAGTAGATCATATTCAGTTGGGATAATAATTGCTAAGAAATTATCACTTAGTTCACTCAAACAGAGCTTTTCAACGGCTGCCAGGGAAATCCGCCTTTTAAGTGCATCAATGTCTGGATCCACAATGTAAACGGCAAAATCAGTTATAAGAAGAATGCGCCTCTTCATCTTCCCTGTACTTGTGAACTTCAAAACTTTGTCTGCAAAGAGAACTTTCTTGTCACCTGCAAAAGAATATATAGATCAGCACAGGTTTATATCTTTGTTTTGAGAGATGAATCATAAACCAGCCATAAGTAATCAACCACACCAAGTGGAAGTCCTAAAAGAAAAGCACTATCACAAAAACAACAACAACAACAATAACAAACACTGTGTAATCACCACAACCACAACTCCACAAGTGAGGTACGGGGAGGGCGGTGTGTATGCAAACCTTACCCCTACCTTAGGAAGGTAAGAGGTTGTTTTCGAAAGAACCTCGACTCAAGAAAAACATATCAGAGAAGGTTTGGAACGGAAATACAGTAGCGAAGGAGCCATAAAAAAAAGGACATGTAATAGCATCAACAACAAATAATATGCTAGCTAAAGTAGAGGAAACAACATGTAATGATAAAATCAAAGAATAAGATAGTAAAAGAGTACTAATAATAATAATAATAATAGTGGTAAGGAAACTAGACAATGCTCGAGTGCCTACTAATCTTCTACCTAAACCTCGACCTCCAAATCCTCCTTTCTAGGGTCATGTCTTCGGTAAGCTGAAGGAGTGTCGTGTCTTCTCTAATCACCTCTCCCCAATATTTCTTCGGCCTACCTCTACCTCATCCCATACCCACCATAGCCAACCTCTCACACCTACTCACTAAGGCATTCATGGATCTCCTTTTTCACATGTCCGAACCATCTCAGCCTCGCTTCTATCATCTTGTCCACCACAGAGGTTGAAGAAAATAATAACACAAGAACTGCAAAATTATTTAAGTCTTGCTTGATAGTTTTTACGCTACAGTGACATAGTAGTAGAAGAGTCCTTCATGTGCTTTGTCTTTACCTATACAAGTTTAGATGTATAATAACTCTTCCAATGAGTTATTCTGTCGGCTAAGGATATATGACCAAGGATAGTATTCTATCGAGGTTGGGAGTGTCTATCATTCCCTCGCAAGCTAGTGTGGGCATTTTGGACAACACCTCGCTTGGTGCAGGATGCTTGGGCAACTGGTTTGTGAGAATATCCACAATTTGAAGCTCGGAAGGAATGAACTTGGTTCCCATTGCTTCATGAACCACCTTTTCATGCACAAAATCGTAATCAAGTTCAACATGTATAGTAAGTACTGGATTTGCCGTGAGATGGAGAGCACTGATATTATCCATGAACAACAATGGAGGACAAGTTAAGGAAATGCCAATATCCTTTAAGAGATAGGTGACCCATGTCAATTCTGCAGTTAGAGAAGTCAATGATAGATACTTAGCTTCGGCGCTAGACCTAGCCACTGTATGTTGCTTCTTAGACGACCAACTGATGCAATTAGTACCAAGAAAGACACATAGGCATGTGGTAGACCTTCGAGTAAGGGGATAGCCAACCCAATATGCATTCGAAAAGCCTACAAGGTTGAGAGACAACCCAGTCGAGATATGCAGACCCAAGTCAAGAGTGACTGCAAGATAACGAAGGACTCTTTTAACACCCTTCCAATGCAAATCAATGGGACTTCGCATAAGTTGTCGGTAAGGACATATGACCAAGGATAATATTCTATCCAGGTTGAGAGTGTCTATGAGAGGTCACTCCTAACTTGTCCTGAATATAGTTGTTCCTAATATTATCTCAGCATCCTCATTTACGCAACTTTCATCTTCTGGACGTGCAAATTCTTAACCGGTCAACACTCCACCCCATATAACATAGTTGGTTTAACAACCACTTTATGAAACTTACCATACTTTAGTTAAGTTTGTTTTCTTGATCAAAATAAAACTTACCTTTTAAGTCTTGGTGACACCTTTTTATCACACAAGACACTGGATGCAAGCCTCCATTTCATCCACCCGCTGCAATACGATGTAGAACATCATCGTCAATAAACCCATTTCTATGGATTATAGACCCAAGATACTTGAAACTTCCTTTCTTAGAATCTAGAGATAACTTGAGTATCAATCCTCTCTTCCACATTTGCCTCATGAGATACGTCACTGAACTTGCACTCCAAGTACTTCAGTATCAATCCTCACTTCCACATATGCCTCGTGGGTTATGTCACTGAACTTGCACTCCAAGAACTATGTTTTAGTCTTGCTCAACTTGAACCCCTTAGACTCAAGGATCTGTCTCCAAACCTCTAGCTTATCATTAACTCCATCGCAGGTCTGTCAATCAATACTATGTCATCCGCAAATAGCATACACCATGGTACCTCCCCTTGTGTATGCCGCGTCAGTTCATCCATCACCAAGGAAAGCACTACTATCAGCTATTACAGTCTACCTTGCAGCTGAAACTAACTGCTAAAGTAATTGCATAGCAATCTAGACATACCAAGCAAATTCTCTGAAGCCAAGCATTACTTGCTGCAAAATGTTGAAGGATAGTTTTCAGTTTCTCTGTGTCTGGGATGAAGAATTGTAAGATAGTTCTTACTGGGAAGTTTGATGATTGCTTTAGTGTGCATTGTACAACTGGATATATGTTTACATGTCTTCAGCTTATAGTAGATATATTATGAACTCATCTCCTCTGAAAATTCTTCTATAAACACAACTTCCACCAAGACTAACGTTGACAACCATTCTAAAGCAAATAAGGCTCTGCCTCAAGATGCAAATAGTGGTGATATTAAAGGCACTACAGGTTGTAAAAACTACTAGGAAGTCTGTTTATACTTGGGCTTACCTCTGTACTTCTTAAAATCATGCAAACAACTTGGGATGTCATTCTACAGTAAGAGATGACTCGACGCTAATGTGGACATCCAAGAAAATCAACCATGGAAAATGCAGACAAGAAACACAGTCGAAGACTCATAAATCTGGAGAATGGAAATCAATTGTGAAACACATAACAAGTACTTATTGCCAAAAAATAGGTTTTTAAAACTCAATGACAAAGAAAAAAAGAGCACAAAACATTGAATGAAACCAAGAATATCCCCAACTTTTTTTGGGGATAAGAACAAAGAGATCCTCAACTTAACTACAATACCAAGTAAAACAAGGACTATTTGGTTGAACTGCAAGCTACAAATAAAGATTTTCATTTTGACGAGAGTAAAGTGAGCTCCAAAGTTCTTAAAGTTTCATTTAAAGAAAAAGGTTACTGCCAAAACAGCTACACAGGTTCAATCCAGCCCATGGTGCAAATAAATACTAACATTTCATTTCTTATATTTTAGCAAAAGATGGGAAAAGAGAAAAACACAAACAACTGAATATCACTAGAGGGATGATCCAATTACAGATTTATCCAACAAAATACAACTTACAGCTCCTACAGCTTTCCTAATTTCTCAACCTCAGACTATGTTTCGCCCATAAAAGCTTTTGAAAGCTGTCCATAAACAATAAGCACACTGTTTAACTCAAAGTAAAGTGTTTTAACAGAATAAAAGAAAACAAATTCAAAAAAAGAATGAACTACCAAATGTGTCATTTGAAATCAAACAAAACTTATTTCCATCATAAGTGAAAACCTTTAAATGTTATCATGTCGAGTCTCCTTTTTTGACAAACATTTTTCCCTTTTACTTCTCATCTATTCTTCTTCCCTATTATTTTGTCAAATTTTTTATTTATAAACCATTTCGGCTTATGGTACTTTTTCAAGGATGAAATTCATTATTTACTTTTGTTAGTTTTACATTATTTTATGTTATAAGCTTACTATTCGTCTAGTACATGTTGCTTTAGAAACAATTCAGTGTTGTTGAAAAGGGAGAAGCGATAAGGTCCTTGAGACTTGGAACGAAAAGAGAAAATGAAGTGCACACTTCTTTGAAGTAAAGTGCACTATAAGAGAAAATAAGAAGGACTACTAAATACAAAATATATATGAACTAGTGCGGTAATAATCAATTTGCAATTAAAATAACTAATGTCAACATTCAAATACAATAACGCCAACTGCCAACATTAATCCAACTCCACAAAGTTTGAGATTAAAAAAAACAATTGTTTTTTTCACTCAGATCATCTTCCGGATCATTGTTTGAAGCACACGTTTCTCTAAACGACATGCCTTCGCCTATGAAGCGATAGCCCCTCACTTCACATCACATCATTGCTTAAGCAACAATACAATGGCTTTTAATAACATTCAAAAATACCATTGTAAAGTTTAAATAACATTGATGAAAACATTATTCAAACCGACTCATACAGCAATTAAAGTTATTGTAGTACCTTTTTAATCACAATTCTGGAGGTTAAAAGTAAGCTTCTTCCTCTGTTATATTTTATAGATTACTTGTTCTTAAAGATTACAGATTATATTTGGAAATTCTTTAACTTTGAACTTGTAATTTTAAACCTCATACCATACTCTTATAGCCATAAGAATGTCATGACATGTTTAAGGCAACAGGTTCAAAGAGTACTTTCACCAATAGATACTATGAAAAAATGTATCATTGTTCCAATGCTATTGCAATTAGGCTTCTGCATATTCAGTTTTAACCACAAATCGTCAAATTAAAAGTAGAACGTAAATTTCAAACGTTAAGATTATATAATTAAACCAATGATCAAGTAATTGTGCAAGGGAAAAATCACCTTTACAGGAAAAATAGATAAATTTTATGAGAATTTTAGAATGTAGCTTACACCACAGAATTACCTTGTTTTTCTAGAATCTTCATGAGATAGGGTCGAGAAGGCACGTCAAGGTAATCGCCGATGTAATTTCTATGAAACGAAGCTTTTCTCCGTACCTTTACTCCCATGAAAGGATCTCGATTTTGATCTTCCGTGAAATTGCTATCCGTGTGCGTCAGCTTCAAACTTTCAGCATCTTCATCGTCGTTAGCGATCCGTTCGTCATTGTCAAGGACCGGCCGGGTTTGGGCTTGGGCCGGTAACTGGACTTTCCGATTTGATGATTGAAACCATGCCATCGCCGGCGACGGAAGGAAGGAAGAGGGTGGCGAAAAGTGCCGATGTGTAAAGATTGTTTGGTTGGTGGAAGCAAACGTGTCGCGTCTGACTGTTACCTCACTCGGATTCCCACAGCAGGACCCAATTGTCCCCGCTTCATCATTTGAACAGAGCAATATTCCTCATAATTTGTTCCATCTTGTATTTTAATTTCTATTCTAAGAAATAACCTATTACTCCCAGTGCACTGTAGATTTTGCACCTAACTTAAAAATTTAAATTGTTATAAATATTTTATTATAATATTTATATTAATTTGACATTTAGTAGTAGGTCTTGAAAATAATTTGAGTAATAAGTAAATTAAACTTAAAGAATAAAATATGAAAAAATCATATTTTCTTGTTTATTTTTACTCGTCTATTATTTCAAAATATATTTTCATTGAGTTTCAAGAAAATAATTATTTTTTTCATATTTTACTTAACATTAATTACTTATTTTTCAAATTAATTTTTAAGACATAATATTAAACATAGAAATAATATAATAAAATATTGTCAAGATCATGACAAGTAAAAAATGAAAGAGACTACTTATTTTTCTTCATATATTAAAAGTGTCAGATCTATCTTTTGAAATAGTTTACAAGTAAAATTGGATGGAGAGAATGTTTTTTTGGAGCATGGACAAGTGGATATGCCATATCAGAAGCATATCTACTTTGTATCATTGTTTGGATCATTGCTGATTTTGAATGGGATTGTTGAATAAGTGATTCAAAAAGAAGAAGAAGAAAGATGACTGCAGCATCTGAATGAAATCAGCACCTCTGCTGATGATCCTTTGGTGCCAGATATTGCACAGAGACAGCAAGCAACTGGACCACAAGTATGCGATGGACAAGCATCCTTGGGTATGTCATATGTGCAGGGGCGATGGACAAGCATCCTTGGGTATGTCATATGTGCAGGGACGGAGGCAACATATACTCAGGGGTTCGCTCGGCGGAAAATATTACTATCTATATATACTTAAAATTATTTTTTAAGTATGTATAATAGATGTCGAACCTCTTTCACTAGTTCGTATGTTTACTTCTCAAATTTTGAACTCCTTATTAAAAATTCTGGCTCCGCCAGTGCATATGTGTAAGGGGCCTTACAAGTATGTTCATATTTGCATTTTATGTGTGATTAGTACAGTTTTTTTTTCTTTTCTTTTTTTTTGCCTTTGAGTTGCAATTTGAAAAATTCATGTCTTCTTAGGAGGGGTGGAAAATCATATATACTGTTCTGGAATGCTTGTATGTCAAACTTGAGATTTGAGGTAAACTAACTGGCCTTCTTCTTGTTATCTGTATTTTCCGGTTATATTTGCTTTGTTGGTTTGTTTCATGAGCTGTTTTTCTGGCCGCTACACAATTTTTTTCTTTCCAGAATTAGGATCTGATAGAACAGGTAAGTAAAATAGAGGTGATAGGTCTAGAGACTGGAAACAAATGATCTTCTGTTTTGTGGTCTATCAGATTCTTCTGGTAGTCCAAATATCCCCAAATTCCTTGAAATCGGACCATGGTTCGTAGAATGCAAGATGTAATCTTTGTACTTGTATATGGCTACTATATACAGAATTGCATAATCATAGAAAGATTGTGCTTGGAGGATCAAAGATACACCCTAAGGGAAATCTGTTGATAATATGAAAGGGGTCTTTTTCCTGAATTGGTATATAGTCTTATGTTGAACGTGTTACGCATATATTACCCTTTCATGCTACAACAACAACATATCTAGTGAAATCCCACTAAGTGGGGTTTGGAAAGGATAGAGTCGTGGAGGTAGAGAGGTTGTTTACGAAAGACCCTCGGCTCAAGTGCGTCAAATAAGAAGACAATGAAGAAAGCATAGCAGTTAAATAAGAAAAGCAGTGTATAGTCAACAAAAGAAGCAATAATTGTTGGGTTTTAAAGGTGTGAATAGGAAGTGAAGGGTTGTGACTTTTACGAAGGGTTGTGACCTTTACGAAAGGTTGTGTCTTTTCTAAAGGATTGTGACCATTCGAAAGGTTGTGCCTTTTTCCAAAGGGTCACATTTCCAAGGAGTTGTGAGCTCCGATAAGGCACAACTAATACATTTTCATACTACCCTTTGTTGGCTATAAATAGAGAGGTTTTCTCTCATTTTTCTGAATCGATTTTTTCCCTTCTTCTGCATACATTTCTTATAAATAAAATCGATCCATCGTGTCTGCGTGTGTGATCTCGTTGCTGTTTTTTGACTTCATTGAAATTATCGAAGTTTGAGGTACCGCAACTTCTTTAATGGTTAATCCGTTTTATCTTGGGAGAAATTAATCTACAACCTCAGGTACTTGAGGGGATTAAATTTTTTAAGGACACACAGTGAATTATGTGGACTCGAATAGTTCTTTTCTTTTTCTTTTCATCTTTTTTTATTTCTGGTTTGCTAATCTGAATACATGAGATAACAATAACAACAACAAAATAGTGGTGTCATGTACCCTTTCATGCTACATGAGCAAATATACATTGAACTGCATTTTGTTTCATTAGAATCATTGCATGTTCTTGCTATTATTGTGAAAAAGACTGAGTAGCCATAATAGGTTACAGGAAAAATACTATTTTGTCTTTTTGGGATGCGCTACTTAGGAATATGTTCGTGTTTCCGAGGCCAGTTTATGCTGCAAAGACACCTTTTTAGATTTCATAAAGCATACCAACTTGAAGTGTTTTATCTGGTGGAATTTGAAGTGCAGAATTAGCTGCCCTGCTATTCTTCTGAAGAAACCTGTACAAGTACTCTATAGTGAAGCGAGCAAACCAACCTTTATTTGCTTTGAGAATGGTTCTTCCTAACACAAAAACAGGTCCTCTTTCAGCAGCTGCATCTATTTTTCGTATTTCACTAGTAGACTCAGCTTGGTCTTGGAGTTTTGTGATCATTAAAGTAACAAAGTCATCTCCTTCCATGCTTTGAGAATCCTTATATCCAAACTGAATCAAACACCTATAAACTCCTTCAACTCCCATCTTCCCCACATTGTAACGTTCCTCCACCAGGACGGTTTTGATGGGAAGAGTTCTAACAGTGACAATTACCAGGATTTCTCTTACAGAATTTGTGTGCTGAATGTAATGACAGATTATGGGTGGAACGCCATTTCCAAGATCGGTGAAAAAGAAGCAAATTCCTGGCGCTCGGTATGTACTATAGCTTGATAGCATTTGGTCTAGATCAGGTAAACTCATCTTTCTATCTGCTTCATATTCTTTTTTCTTACTCCTTCCATATGTCCAAGATAGCATGATAGTCAAGAAGAAAGCAGAAATAGCAAATGGCACCCATCCCTCCTTGTGGTATTTTATTGAGCAAAGATGTCATGAAGCAACCTTCAATTATTATATAAGGCAAGAAAAATGCCAAAATGAGAATGATATTTGTCTTCCATATGATTAGCATCACTAATGCTGTCAAGAATGTTGTTATGATCATGACCCAGATGACCACCACCCCTGTAGTTGAAAAAGAAAAGTTAGTTCTATTTCTCAGCGAAGTACGCTTTATTTGGACTTCCAGTTGTGGTTTAACTTAACAACAACAACGACACACCCAGTGTGATCCCACACTTGTCTGGAGAGGTGGGTGGTACGCAGACTGTACCCTACCTTTGCGAGGTAGAGAGGTTGCTTACGATAAGACCCCCTCGGCTCAAGAAAAGCGTTTTTCAAACATTTTTATACTATTAATTTTACTGATTTGGAAACAGCCTCTCTACCTCCACGAGGTAGCGTAAGGTTTGTGTACACTCTACCCTCCCTAGACCTCACCTGTGTGATTACACTGGGTATGTTGTTATTGTATTAATTTTACTGATTATAACAGGTTATTTACCATTGTTACAGATTATTAACCCATGCTTGCTATAAAAAGTTGCATATAATTGGTTATTTTAAGTAGCATGATAGTATTAGATTTCTTTAAGTTGTCGGTGTACAAAAAGAAATCTGAGTGATGCTTACCATAGGCATTTGCTAGTTCAACACCTCCTTTGAATCCAAGAACGAGAGTGACACAAAGAATCATGAGGATGTAGTTTACCTCTGGGGAATAGATTTGTCCTTCATGCTTGGATGAAGTATGTATAATGTTTACTCGAGGGAAGCATCCAAGAGCAAGTGATTGCTTTACAATGGAAAAAGTTGCTGATATCATGGACTGGCTAGCAACCACGGCAGCTAGAGTTGAGATTACAAACATTGGCCAGTAAACAGGTTTTGGTAGGGAACTGTAATAGGCGTTGTTGATATTCTCTGGATACCTCACTAGATAAGCTGTTTCTCCGGCATAGCTGAGAACTAGGGATGGATAAACTACAAAAGAAAATGCCAACTGCAAGACTCATTGTACAGAAATGCCATCAATCAGATTAACTTTTCTAATGGTAGATTAGAGTTCTTTGTTCCTTACCTGAATTGTTCTTTTATTGAAATGACCTAAATCAGCAAACATGGCTTCCGCTCCTGCATGACAGTTTAAAACATGTCGGAAGTGAACTACTTTTCTCCTATTTCATATGGGTTTTTTTTTTGTTTTCTCTCAAAGGTAGTTGTAAAGTTAAACCTGTAATGCTTAGAAATACTGCACCGAGAAGATTCCAAGCAGTCTTTCCATTTCTTGAAACAAATTTCACTATGTAGTGTGGAGAAATGGCTTTAAGAACGGATGGATAGTACTCCAAAATATTGTAGATACCGACCGAAACATTGGTAGCAAACCACAATAACATTACGGGTGTGAAGCAGAAGCTAACTTTGCTTGTTCCACAGCTTTGAAAAGTGAAAAGTGCGATTAACATAATCACAGACATGAAAACCACATGATCTGCAGCCAATAGAAATTTCATTAAACCTTACGTTTTGGTGAGTAAATGGAAGCAGATCTGAACTTGCAATAGAACTGTCTTTTGAAAATTATTTTGACTTAACCTTGTGTTATCTTGGAAGAGAGAGATTGAATTCCTTGCAGGGCTGAGACAACTGATGTAACAAGTGTATGGACATGAGGCAACGTCGAAAGGAAATATAACTTGGAGAAAACAAAGGAAAAATGTTACCGCAAGTAGCAGGAGTGAGAGCTCCATCACCAATGACCATACAAGTTCCAAGTAAAACAACAGAAGTAAGAACATTTTGAGCTGCGGAATTTCTCTCCAGGAACTTCTTAGTTTTTGAACGCAGAGAACTTCCACTCTCTTGGCTGTAATAAGCCATGCTCTCATCAGATTCCATCCTAACGTTGTGGATACTAAGTTTGCTTTGGAAATTGATATGGCGACAGAGATATGAATAGAGAGCAAAAGTACCGCCTTCTCCATGATCATTAGCATGGAGGACGATGAAGACATATTTGACTAACACAAGCAACGTTAGAGTCCAAAAGATTAGGCTGAATGTCCCAAGTAAATCATCTTCAGTGAGATTTGTTAAGCGAGTAGAGGAAAAGACATTGACAGGAGAAGTGGCAAGGTCCCCATATACAACTCCAAGAGATTGGTAAGCCAACAACAAGGTCTGCATGGGTGGATATTCCTGAGAAAAATACTCAAAATCTCAATATCCTATGAAGTGACTTAGAAGTTTCAAGACAGTAACAAAAAAAAGTGTGAAGTTATTAGATTTTATCAAAACTGGTAGTAGCACTAGCACACATCGAGGATAAAATGAGAACAGGTTGCTTGTGATGGTTTCATCATTTCCTATGTCAACCTCCAGATGCACCGGTCTGCAGGAACCAAGATGACTTAAGGTGTTCAAAAGGAAGAGGTAGTTATAACTTAATCACATGAAGGAAGTTATCCCGAAAGACCTACACTCTCTTGAAATCAATGCAAACCTAGCAAAAGATCGGGTACAATGAAAAAAAGGATCTATGTGGATGATACCAGTTAGTTGGTTTAAGCTTTAATTATGCTAATATGTTTACTTTCGATCCCAATGTTTGCTAGGAGTCTTTTGGTCTTGTTTGAGATTTCATGCGTGGGAAATGCAGACAGCTTCTAGTGCTACAAAAACTAATTGTTTATTATATGTGAACTTAGACAAAGCTTAATGAAGTGACATGGACAATGAGAATTCATATAGCCGAGGATTCACATAGACGGTCTTAAATAGAGTGACAGTGGAGATTTCTTGGAATATTGAAGATGAGAAAAAGTAAAGCTTACCTTAGCTTTGTTTAAGGGAGAGTGGGATGCCTGGATAACTGTCCTGTATGTTTCCATAGCAGGTACTGGTTCTGGAACAACTCTCCTGCTGTTGTTACAAAGGTCAACACGGTTACTATCGCCAAGATTGCTTCTACTTTCAATATCATAGTTCTTTATGCTGGAATTGTTGCTTTTAACATCTTCCATGTTTTAAATGCAGGACACTTCCAATATTCTAGTTAAGAAGTTGCCGTACATTGTGTCATGCTTATATAGCTTCAAAAAAACCTCAAGGACTATCGATTTGCAAACAGGGATATCGATTTGGTTGATCCTCAGAATAAAACAAAAGATATAAGCTAGTGCTGCAAATTCTAAAAGCCACAAGTTGCTGGACAGGGAGCAGGTAAAGAAACACATCATCATATATATTTTAGCAGTAATTCCACCAATTTGCATACAAATTTATTTCATCATCCTGTTGGAGCACTAATCGATTCGCAAACAGAGATATGAAGATAAATTATTGGTACATTATCTTGTTGACATATTCCATTGGATTATCTTTTATACAAAGGAGTGGCTGTATACACTCTCACAAGTGACATATAACCAGAAATTTTTAAAAATCTGCCACTGTTGCTTTGTGGATGAACCTTATCTAGTCTAGTTAAATAAATCAAAGCTTAAATTTTTGCAGTAAGTTGATGACAAGTGAAAACTAGTAAATCCTCTGATTAAAAAGGTAAGCTTGATTAATGAACAAAAGCTCTATGCAATTTTGGAGATAATATCTCAGATGGTCACTCAACTATGGACTTTTTGCTCAGAAAGTCATTCAACTTTGGTTTTTAACTGAAAAGTCACTCAACTATGAGTTTGTTTCTCAGAAAGTCATTCAACTATGAGTTCTTTTCTCAGAAAGTCACTAAACTTTGATTTTTAACTCAAAAGTCACTTAACAATGATCATTTTACTTACAAAGACACTTAACTATGAGTGTTTTATTTACAAAGCCAATCAATCTATTTAATTGATTTTTCATTAAAATTTACTAACATAAATTTTTTACTTCTAACCAAAACTTAAGAAATAAAAATATATGTTACTGACAAACATTTCGCTACTGCCAAACTATTCACCACTCAAATTGGCAACAAGTTTTAGTTAATTGGATTATCATATGATTTCAAAAGCAGATTAGCTTAAAGATCACAACAGAGTCGATCATTTCCTTATCTTACTTACTGGTTTCTTTATTTTTTTACAAGAAAAAAAAAATTAGATGCAAATTCAGTAGTTATTTTATATCATCACTTACTAAATTATTTAAATGAATATCTTTTTATTTCTTTAAATTTTGGTTAAAAAATAAAATTTTATGTTAAAAAATATTAATGAAAAAATAAATTAAATTTGTTGAATGACTTTTAAAGTAAAACATTTATAGTTGCGTGACTTTATAAGTAAAACACTCATAGTTAAGTGATTTTTGAGTTAAAAATCAAAGTTAAGTGACTTTCTGAGATAAGAACTCATAGTTGAGTGACTTTCTGAGAAAAAAACTCATAGTTGAGTGACTTTTAAATTAAAAACCAAAGTTGAGTGACTTTTCGAAAAAAGAACTCATAGTTAAGTAACCAACTGAGATATTATCTCTGCAATTTTGCTGGCTTATGATTCTTTCGATTATGAAATTAGTCAAACAGACAAACACTTAAGAATCTAGTACAACATGTATGTATCAGACTGTCTGTGTGTACATGAGAGCGGAGCTATCCTTACCCGAGGGGTGTCAAGCACACTCCTTTGTCGGAAAATTATATTGTATAGATAAGTCAAATTTTATTAGTTTTATAGGTATATATATCAGTGTTGACACCTCTTGACCTAAGCTGGAGGTTCAGTGTAATGGTTAAGGTGTTGCATAACTTTCTTAAGCTCACGTGTTCGGTCCTAGCTTGCGATATCATTATATATTTTTAACACCTTTAATAAAAATCTTAACTCCGCCGCTATCCGTCCACATATGTACATGAGGACGTAGGTATTGCCGAAAGTGTCAAGTGAGAAGGATGCAAGTTATTCTAAAAGGGCTAACTGACATACAAATATGTTTACTACTTTGGAGTCACACTTCTTATTAAATTTAGTCAAAGACGTCGACCTATCTGTCCAAAATACACTTATGAGGTATTTAACTTTTAATTTTATTGGCTTTACATGTGAGTAAATCAATTTGATTGCGATTTGGTCACTATTATATTGTTCTTATCTTTTCTCTATCGTATATTCTATTCATATTTACCTCTAAATGATTAACCGTGCATTGGTGGATCAAAATGTCAAATAATAATAACACACAAGTATAATTTTAGAAAGTGAGGTATGGAGAGGATAAAGTGTATGTGGATCTTACTTCTACTTCAGGGTGGAGAGACTCTTTCTGATAGATCTTCGACTCAAGAAAAAAAACAGTTCAAAGCAATCCAGAAAGGAAGTAACAAAAGTACAAGAAATATCAAATAGTAACAAAAACAACATATAGTTGTAACAACTCTTTTTGAGGGTTTTTTCAATTGAAGTGACGATACTGAGAAGAGATTATTTTTATTTATTTAGAGTCGTCACTTGGAATTGAGTTATGGTGTTCCAAGTCACTTTTTTGAATCCCTAATCAAAAGAATATACTCTTTTATTTTTTGTTCAGCGAAAAGAAAAGACCAGATAAGAAATTATATTGACCGAGGGGAAGGTATGAGGCACTTTTCGAGTCACGTGGTTCTAGTACGTTCACTTTTATTAACTTATACTCAACTTAAATTATTTTTTGGATATGTTTTTTATAGACTATGATTTGCTCGCATTTTATTGTTGGACTTTTATTGGTCTCAACCTAGATGTGTCACCGCATTCTTGGTCTTGACATACACAGGCTTAGAGACATAAGTCTCTCTTTGCGAGAGTGCATTGCACCTAATAATCTTTGTCTACCCGTTTGACTTGAATTAATGAAAATTAATTATTAGAACAATTTGGGTGACTTTCTTTTAAGTGTTTCAAAAAAAAAATGTGTAATCACATTCTTAATTGAAACCAAATTATTTTTTTTAAAAATGTGTCTAAATTTGCCTCCACAATTAATTTGTCAATTTTTAAGTGTGAATCAAGTGGTGCCAACTATCACCATTCAATCAAAATTTGCCAATCTATCATTATTTCCAAAACAATATCATCAAACTTTCTTTCTTTTTTTGGTTTTCCATTTCTGGTTTCCCACCCGGTGTTTGGTACCCACATACATTGGTACCCGACTGAATCCGAACTCACGCCCGGACGTCTCACATTGGGCAGTAAAACACTTCTTAACAAAGGCGCCTCCGTACCCAGAGGGACTTGAACCCGAGACATCTGGTTAAGGATGAAAGAGTACTTACCACTCCACCACATATACCATCAAACTTTCAT
This sequence comes from Solanum etuberosum, assembly GCA_029582245.1. Taxonomy (NCBI): domain Eukaryota; kingdom Viridiplantae; phylum Streptophyta; class Magnoliopsida; order Solanales; family Solanaceae; genus Solanum; species Solanum etuberosum. Next base: position 21,178 of record JAJONR010002134.1, read on the forward strand.
TACTTCATAATAATAATAATAAAAATATTACTATTAATAATAATAATAATAATAATAATAATAATAATAATAATAATAACAATAATAATATTAATAATGATAGTATTAATAATATTAATAATAATAATAATAATAATAATAATAATAATAATAATAATAATAATAATAATAATAATGATAATATTATTATTATTATTATTATTATTATTGTTATTATTATTATTCATCTTAAACATGCACATAGTAGTTAGTAAATTTGTTGAAATTTTCTTATTATTTTTTTTTTAAAAAGAAGAAAAAAACAAACTGTGTTAGCACCAAAAGATCAAAGCAACACCCATAATATTATAGCATAAAATTAACTTATCACTTATCTAAACACAGTTGAACAAAGAACTCATCCAAACTAGTAAGGTACGAACACCAAAAATTTTGATAACTAATTAAAGAAAAGAGTGAGAAATAGACTTTTAAGCATGCAAGAAATAATCACACGTTACACCAATTTTATTCTAAATTTAACGATATAACTAGTTCAAATATATTTCAATATTATAATGTCAAAGTTATACACATAAAATTTGAGCAACTTCGTAATATTGGAATCAAGTCTTATATAATTATGAAATTGGATCATACAATGAAAGTTAAATGCTACCTTTTGTGAATATTAATTCACAAGAAGAAAAACAACCACAATGAGAAAGCACGAACTCGAAATCGCAAAAGTAGACCTCGAAATCCTCCTTATTTTCCTTTTCTTTCCCTTTATGTGTGAGTTTTGGTGTGTTGTAATATATTGGTTGTGTAGTAACAGTGTTATAGATGTAAGATGAATGGCTGTGTGTAAAGGGTTCAAATTTGAGAGTGATGTGTGTTTTTTTTGGTTGTTGTGCATGAGTCTGTGTAGTTAGGTTTGTGTTTGGGATTAGAGGGAGATAATGGGGGATATGGGCAGTGAGTTCAGAATTAGTGAGGGAGTAGTAGTAGTGGGCAGTTTTCTATTAGGTCTTTTTTGTATATATTAAAAAAAAAAAAAACGGATAAGGGGCAAAATTGCTTCTGAACTATCCGAAATAGATCATTTATACCCTCCATTACATTTTAGGATCAAAAATATCATCACCGTTATCCCAAGATATCACAAATACCCCTCAAGAGTTAACACTCAAAATTTTTAATGACATGGCAAGCCACGTGAACTGATCCCTCCACCTAAGCTGCCAACTGGGATTTCCCCTTTCATTCTTGCTAACCAAATCCTAACCCATTTTTGCTAACCAATTATGTAATTCATCCTCCCAAATTAATCCCAAGTTTTGAGAGAAAAAATTGAATCTTCTCCATGAAAGTTTCAAGCAATGTCCGAAGGCTCCATTAATTGAATTGAGAAGGTGAACACCCGTCTTACGTTGGCCTTTGTTGTTGCCGTAATCACATTTTTTGTACCAATAACTGGTGGCTCCACCATCTGTTCCTTCAACATTTTATTTGACAAGAAAATAAACTACTAAAGAAAGGAAAATTAGAAGCTAAATGGTAGAAGAAGAAAACTTATATAGAAAGGAATTTTTTTTTTCCTGTGTTTCTAGAGTCAAATTTTAACAATAATCCATAATTTTTCTTGTGTTCACAACGGGTTGTGTTCGAAACGGAAAATCGATAGTGTTGGTGTAGACACACAAATTTTATTGGATTTAATTCATACAAAATTGGATTAAATCCATGTTTATTTGGGTTGAATGATTAATTTGGGCTTTACAAATAAATAAGTCCATTTTTATTAAATTCAAGTCCAAGGTTCATTTCACCTTGAAGCCCAAACACATGTCACGTGTCACAGTGACTAGGCATCCAAGACCAACAAGGTGACGCCACGTGTCCAAATGAGGTGGTAGTCCCAGTCAAATGCAAGAACCAATCACAATCCGTCAAGTGTCAAAATGACATCTTTTGGCCAATCACAAGCAACCTTGTCCACTCCCTACAACTATAAATAGGGGATGTACATGACATTCTAAGGGGGCAAGGAAAACTCTTCAAAAAGCATTCTGCAAGGTTTGGAGAAAGCTACAACATCAGCTACATAGCTCTTCGAAGGAGTGGTCAATGGAGTTCTTCCCGGAGATCGACTTGCAACGACAAAGTGCTTCCCGACGTTTCTGGAGATCAAATACATCTCAAGGAGGTCTACATCATCCTACATTCGAGAAATACGCTACTGAAGGCCCTCAAATCACGGAGAATCTTAGGAGAGAAGAAACAAGAGAACAACAGAATTGTACTCACAAGATTCATCAATAAAAATCACATTTTCTTTTAATTATTTTGCTTGCAGTTAATTTTCAGCGCTTAAGGAAATTTGTTGCGAACAAATTTTGCACGATCAGTGGGACCAATTCTGCTCTTCATCTCTTCCTCCTACAAATAAAAAAAAACTACAAGTTCAACTTTGCAATGGCCTTCAAGAAAATCAATGATGTTTCATGCAAGGACTCTACTATTGCCATATTTGTTGATTTTAGTGATGTTGATCCAATCACTCGACGCGAGTTCAAGACAAGTGCCTTGAATGGATTTGAATATTTCACCTCCTTGGAGATGGCAAGAAAGAGCAAGTCTCAAATGACACTCAAAACTGCAATCCCTGGGAGCAACATTGCATCTAAGTTGTTTGATGAACTTTCTCACTCTAGCTTCAACTCTGGTGAATCTAAAAATTCAACAGATTCTTCAATTTCAACAAAGGCTAACTCATTGATGGTTGACACAACTAACATGGACGAGAAGTTCACAATGATGGAGCAAACCATTGAAGCCTTGAAGAAGTCTATTGATGAAAAAAATCTCCAAATCGCCCAACTTATGAGCAAGTTGAAACGCTCATCGACGTACGAGCCTAAACTGCAAGTTGAAATGCACTTTGACGTACGAGCCTAAACTGCAAGTTGAAATGCTCCTTGACGTATGAGCCTAAACTGCAAGTTACAACGCTTCTTAAGGTATGAGCATAAACTGCATGTTACTCCTGGCCCGCAGGAGTATAAACTGTGTACGGTCCCAAAAAAAAACTGAAATAAAATAAATAAAACTCATCATCTTGAACTATGATATGACTTGATCCTCTTCACCGAGGTACGTAGGCGCTTGGAGTAATCACTCTAAGCTCAGCCACATGAGTAACAAAAATAAAGGTTTTGGTGGAATTGCGTGATCATCACACTAGCTCTTTAAAATTATGTAGTTAGCACGTGAGTTCAAATGCGTCACAGATGAGCAAAGGAGAAGAGTTAAGCAAGGCATCTTAGCTGACTTCAAAGGCGCATTTGTAAAAACCCGCAAGGGTTTTGGCCGTGATTTTTACATATGTTGTACGTCTATGAGTTATGCTTCCAATGGATCAAGAATCGCATCATTTTGAGGCTCCTACGCCGAGTTATTGATTTTCTCCCAAAGTTACTCGAAGCTGAAGACTTGAGCGAGGCAGAATTTGAGCTAAATTTGAAAATATATATGTACTAATCTGGAATGCTTTTGGCCGTGATTTTTACATATGTTGTACGTCTATGAGTTATGATTCCAATGGAACAAGAATCTCATCACTTCGAGGCTCCTACGCCGAGTTATTGATTTTCTCCCAAAGTTGCTCGAAGCTGAAGAGTCGAGTGAGGCAGAATTTGAGCTAACTTTGAAAATAAATATATACTAATCTAAAAGGCTTTTGGCCGTGATTTTTACATATGGTGTACGTCTATGAGTTATGCTTCCAATGGAACAAGAATCGCGTCATTTCGAGGCTCTTACGCCGAGTTATTGATTTTCTCCCAAAGTTTCTCAAAGCCGAAGAGTTGAGTAAGGCAGAATCGATATCTGTACCAATCCACAAATTCTTTGGTCGTGATTTTTACACATTGTGTAGTTCGTTGAGTCATCTTTCCAACGGGAAAAAGAAAATCGTGATTTCAATACTCCTACTTTGAGTTATGAATTTTATACTACAGACGTGCGAAGCTGAAAAACTGAGAAAGACAGAATTGTGGGCTGACTTTGAAGCGATATTTGTACCAATCCACAAAGTTTTTAGCCTTGATTTTCACATATGTTGTAGTTTTTTTAGTCTCCTTTGCCATGGAATAAGAATCTCATGATTTCGGTACTCCTACTCCGACTTATCAATTTTCTACGATAGACGCGCAAAGCTGCGAAGCAGACATATCAGATCAAGAAATCAACTTGAGAAATTAATTTTGATCAATTTGGAGGGAGTTTTTGTCTGAAATCTTGATATTTTGCAAAAAGTTGAGTTCTGTTCCTTAAGGATCAAACGGATTGCAATTCTATTGCTCATACATCTGGGAACGGATAGGTGCCAAGTACTTACTCACCGAAGTCGGAAAGGGCTTATCGTGATGTCAATCTCTCCAAGACAGATGAAATGCGGTCACTCTTAGCCTCTTTATCGCCAAGACTCAAGGATAAGATGCACCACGTGCTTTCTCGCCGAAAATGAATGAAAGTACTCCAAATGTTTCTCTCGTGGAGCCGCAAAGGGGGATAAAATGGAGGTGGTAAGTTGTCTCTACCAAGGCTGCAAGAAAGGTGAATGCCTCGACTAAGTTTTCTGCCAAGATTGCAAGGATGAGACGAGTGTTTCCACGCCGATCATGTGAACAACTCGTGCATCTTCTAGGTGTTTAGGATCTTTTGGAAACATAAAAAGAAAAAATATTGGAGCCATCGGTGCCAACTGCACGAAGTTTTCAATTTTTCTTGGTTGATCTACTTCCGATAATATACGTAGTAAGTACACGACTCTTCAATATGGCATGACAAACATGAGCAGCACCACAACAATCTTGTTCTACATGGCAGTGCCAATAACACGAAGCTTTCAATTGCGGTCAAATTGGATCTTGAACATCAATCTCCCATGTTTAAAAAACATGACAATGCATAAATAAAGATGCAGCCACAACCATTACCTGCAAGAAAGAGAGAAAAAGAAAATCTAAAAGACACAAATCTGTGAGGAAAACGGCAAAATTTGAAAACCAATTTCAAAAAATAATTCCCGTTAATACGGAAGGTTTTTGATGTTAATTTTTGGATATGTCGTAGTAATAAAGGTCTAGTTTTTCCAGAATCAAGCTTCTCGTCGTTTGAATGCTCCTACACCAAGAAAAGGGTGTTTAGCGAGATTGCGCATAACTGTGAGGAGAACTTCCAGATTTGGAGACCAACTTCAAAAATCAATTCCCGTCAATGCAAAAGGTTTTTGATGTTAATTTTTGGATATGTCGTATTACTAAAAGTCTAGTTTCTCCAGAATCAAGCCGATCATCGTTTGAATGCTCCTACACCGAGAAAAGGACGTTTTGGCGAGATTGCACATAACTGTGAGGAAAACTTTCAGATTTGATGACCAACTTCAAAAATCGATTCCCGTCAATACGAAAGGTTTTTGATGTTGATTTTTGGATATGTCGTAGTAATATAAGTATAGTTTCTCCAGATTCAAGTCGTTCATCGTTTGAATTGTTTTACACCAAGAAAAGGACATTCTGGCGGGACTGCACGAAATTGAGAAAAGAACACACCAAATTTGGAGACCAACTTCAAAAATCAATTCCCGTCAATACAAAAGGTTTTTGATGTTGATTTTTGGATATGTCGTAGTAATATAAGTCTAGTTTCTCCAAAACCAAGTCGTTCGTCGTTTGAATTCTTTTACACCAAGAAAAGAACATTTTGGCAGGACTGCACGAAATTGAGAAAAGAACACACCAAATTTGGATTTCCACATTGATTTGGTTAGGAGAATTATTATTTTTCCAATGATTCTTTGATCAATCCTTTGTACATGGGAGATTCTTATATAGAAGTTCCTTTGAACAATTTTTATTTCTTGTACAAGGAAAGCTTTGGTAAAATTGGAAGAAGAAAATCATATCAATTCTTTCCCATCTAAATGGAAGTTGCTAGCACTCAAAAGGAAAGCAATAAGTCTTGAGATTTCAAGAATGATTCTTACAAAATCAAACAAAGGAAAGAAAATTTGGTGTGATTATTAAATTACCAATTGTATCCAAGTTGAAGGTTTGCAAAAAAGAAGCAAATCAAGTTATGTTCTTTTATTTAAAATCCAACTTTGGGGACTTGTGTGACACTCTAAGTGTTGGTATCCAAATTTGTATTCAAGTCTATGGTGAAAGTTTTTTTGAATTTAAAATTCATACAACTTTGCCACATTGATTTGCTTATCCCTCTCTGGAGAGAGTCCTCCATATCATCCCTCGAGTGGATTGAAATAACAAAAGTCCTTAGGAGCACATCGAAATGGGATTGCACATAACTGTACCATGCAACTTGTTTCATCGCAAGAAACGGAGACAAGCAAATGTCTTAAGAGTGAGATTGTTGGATTTGTAATACTTCAAGTCTCGCTATCAAGTGTCGGCAAACCTACACTTCAACAAGGCTTGAAGTAGGGGGCATCTGTAGACACACAAATTTTATTGGATTTAATTCATATAAAATTTGGATTAAATCCATTTTTATTTGGGTTGAATGATTAATTTGGGCTTTACAAATAAATAAGTCCATTTTTATTAAATTCAAGTCCAAGGTCCATTTCACCTTGAAGCCCAAACACATGTCACGTGTCACAGTGACTAGGCATCCAAGACCAACAAGGTGACGCCACGTGTCCAAATGAGGTGGTAGTCCAAGTCAAATGCAAGAACCAATCACAATCCGCCAAGTGTCAAAATGACATCTTTTGGCCAATCACAAGCAACTTTGTCCACTCCCTACAACTATAAATAGGGGATGTACATGACATTCTAAGGGGGGGAGGAAAACTCTTCAAAAAGCATTCTGCAAGGTTTGGAGAAAGCTACAACATCAGCTACATAGCTCTTCGAAGGAGTGGTCAACGGAGTTCTTCCCGGAGATCGACTTGCAACGACGAAGTGCTTCCCGACGTTTTTTCAGAAATCAAATACATCTCAAGGAGGTCTACATCATCCTACATTCGAGAAATACGCTACTGAAGGCCCTCGAATCACGGAGAAACTTAGGAGAGAAGAATCAAGAGAACAACAGAATTGTACTCACAAGATTCATCAATAAAAATCACATTTTCTTTTAATTATTTTGCTTGCAGTTAATTTTCAGCGCTTAAAGAAATTTGTTGCGAACAGTTGGCTGAGTAACGATCGGAAAAGTTAAGGACTTGATAAAATTGAACCAAAATGGAAGCAGTGATTGTTGATTCCAACAGAGGTATGGTAGGAACTAGAAACAAAGCGCGATAATTGAATCGATGAGTTACATCGTTAATGGAAAAGAGGTGGCAGACGTTCGATTTGATCCGACGGCTATGGTACCGGAGCCGGTGTCGGTGCCGGCAGTGGTGAAATCAGGAGGTGTAGATGCGGCGGTCTACATGTGGGAATCCTAGTTTGCAGCTTAAGTGGAGGGACAAGTCCACATGGCTTGCCACATCATTAAAATTTTTGGGTGTTAACTTTTGGGGGTATTTGTGATCTCTTGGGATAACGGTGGGGGTATTTTTGATCCTAAAATGTAACGGAGGGTATAAGTGGTCTATTTCGCATAGTTTAGGTCCAATTTTGACCCTTTTCCGAAAAAAATATAAAGATCAAAGGTATAAGCTAACTATTTTGAATTAATAAAATAAAAGTTAAATAACGTAACTAATCTAAAAAAATAATTAAAAAATACTAATTTATTTATTAAAACTTAAATAAAAGACAAACATATATTTTTTGGTAATTTTTCATTTCTTTTGAAGAAATTGAAAATAAAGTTTAGTCTAAAATATGACTCAATTTTTGTAGTTTCATAATCTTTTAAAATAAATTTAATGTAATAAGATAAAAAAAAAATTAAGTTAGATCTAAAAAAAATATTTAAGTATTATAAATGGTATAAAGCTTCAAATTCGGTCAAAAATCACGTATCTACAATAGTAACAAGATAGTAACTACAACAAAATAAAATGATAGTCGAAGTACAAAAAAAAAAAATAGAAAAATAATAATCATATATATTACTAAAAGTGGGAACAATCTAAGTCAAAAGTTGAATTATGAAAATACCCTTTAAGTATTAATTTAGTTTCTTAAAATTATTTAAAATATTATTTTCTTATCATTTAATATTTATTTTGGGATTCAATGAATTTTGACTATTCGTATTATGGTAATTAATACTCCTATTTTCAGCTAGACTTACAATTCAATACTCATTATTAAATTGCAAGTTATTATTAGCAAGAAAAAATCAACAATCTTTACATCTTCCACGTAGTAATAGTGATGATTTTTATATTATTTTTTTCATTTAATATTTACTTTGGGATTCAATGAATTTTGACCGTTCGTATTATGGTAATTAATACTCCTATTTCCAGCTTGACTTACAATTCAATACTCATTATTAAATTGCAAGTTATCATTAACAAGAAAAAACCAACAATCTTTACATCTTCCACGTAGTAATAGTGATAATTTTTCATAATCATAGTTACTATGAATTTTTTAATAATTAGTCATAATGACTTTCATTACACATTTTATATATTTGAATTCTTTTACACATTTTATCCTTAGATTACAGTTTTATTTCTACATTACATTTAAATATTATAAATTATTTAATAAATTAAATATTAAATAGTAAATAGTAAATCATCATATTAGTATACATAAATTACCACTAACTCTTCATTATGTAAATGTATGTAACACCCCGTAATTATATTCATTATGTTTTTTACTCTCATCTCTCATCGATAATCTCAAATGGATTAATATCATATTTATGACAACTCTTTGTGTTCCTCAATGTTATCCTATAAATAGTGACATTTGACACAGTAATGTACTCACTTAAACCAATTGGAAAAAAAACATGAGAAAATCTCTATGCTCTCTTCTTTTGTCTCTTTTTATTTGTTTAGTTTAACATTTATGTTTCTTGTTTGTTGTTATTGTACAACTTTCTATTGTTGCGTTGTTATTGTACAACTTTCTATTGTTGCGTTGTTATTATTATTGAGAATTTATCATGACTTGTTGCTTTGTATACATTAGCCTAGCATGTGGTATTTTAGTATCCTCATTTGAATATTGAATTTGTGCGATAGTTAGTTATTTTTACTTTATGCACTTTTAGTCAATTTTATAGTTAAAGGTATAATTATTTTTATTAGGAAGATATATGTAGTTCCTATCGAAACAATGATGGATTTTGCAATACAAAATTTATATGAAGTATTTTGGGATAAACGTGCAATGCACGTTCCCAAATCTAGTAATAATAATAAAGGACAAGCCACTGCAAGAGAAATACTACAACTACTAGTATGGATGGATAACAAGGCAACACACTACTACCTATTAATCTTTTATCCTACTCTATGTCCTTCATAATCTCCTATCTAAATTCATGTCCTCGGTAAATTGAAACTGTCTCATGTTCTATCTAATCGGCTCTTCCCTAATGCTCTTCGGTATACCTTTACCTCTCCTGAAACCATCCAAAGTCAACATCTCATATCTAAGCACTGCAACATTCATATATTTTTGCACATGTCTAAACCATCTCAGACTCTTTCTACATTTTGTCCTCCACCGAAGTCACTCCCACTGTTTTTCGGATATCCTCATTTCTAATCTTATCTCTTCTAGTATGCCCACACATCTATTGCAACATTCTATTTTCTGCAACTTTCAACTTCTAAACATGATAGTTCTTGACTAGCCAACACTTCACCCCATATAACATAGCTGGTCTAACTAGCGCTCTGTAGAACTTGCCTTTAAATTTTAGTGGCACCTTCTTACCACACAGACTCTCTAGATGCGAGACTTTATTTCATCTATCATGTACCAATACGATGAGTGACAACCTCGTCAATCTCTCCATTATTGAATAATAAACTTATGATACTTGAAACTTCCTCTCTTATGGATGACTATGTATATCAAGGCTCACTTCTACATCTAGGGGTGTGCGTTGGTTGGTTTGGTCCAATTTTATGTATTATTGATTTAATTTATCAATTTTTAATTTATGAATACACTAAATCGATAATCAAATCAATAAGATTTTTATTATCGATATTCGATTTAACTTATAAGAAAATGCTTATATAAGCATATATACACGATGTTTATAAAATAGAAATAGTAGCAAAAACATAAAATCAACACAAATTTCTACATTTGTCATTTTTGTTTAGGACAAAAATGCTTGAATTCCTGCTAAAGACTCATGCAATTAATAGCGAAAATAACATTAATTATATGTCTTTGTCACAATAACATCTAAAATTAAAAAGAGAGAAGGTAATACTAATTTCTGTCAAGAAGAGAGACAATGTCGCAAGGGAGAGGCTTGTTTGGTTGCCTACGACGAAAGTAATACTTAAAATTTAAAAATATGATTGGTAAAATGTTAAAGTCACTATTATATAGTTAGGAGTAAAAAAGTAATCTTAATATAATTTATTGGATTATTGATTTAACCATTAACTAAAATCATAAAATCGAGAACCTAATTAAAAAATTTATAAAATCATTTGAAAATCGTAAACCAAATAATGTAGTATTTGTTCGGTTTGATTTATTGGTTAAATTAATTTTTGCGTACCCTTATTCACATCCACCTTATGGATTAAGTAAGTAAACTTATACTTCAAGTATTCAGTTTTGTTTCTACTCAACCTGAATCCTTTAGACTCTATAGTGTGTCTTCAAACCTCCAACTTAGTGTTAACTTTGTCGCTAGTTTCGTAAAATAGAACTATGTGATATGCAAATAACATACATCATGACATCTCATCTTGAATTCATCGTGGCAATACATCCATCATCAAGACAAATAAAAACAAGCTAACGATTGATCCTTAGTGCAATCTTATCAAGACTGAGAAGTGCTCTGAGTCTCCTCTCACTGTCCTTATCCTGGTCTCAGCTCCATCGTAGATATCCTTGATTTTCTTAGTGTACTCCATAGGTATACCTCTAGTCTCCAAGTATCTTCATAGAACCTCTATTGGGCCTTTGTCGTATGTCTTTCTAAGTCGATGAACATCATATGTAAGTCTTTCTTTCTCTCTATGTACTTCATTAGTCTCCTTACAAGATGAATATCTTTTGTAGTTGAGTGTATCAACGTGAATCTGAACTGGTTCACAAAAGTATCTACAACCGTCATCACCCTCTTTTTCACCACCCTCTCCCAAATCTATCACAATATCGCTTAACAACTTAATATTTCTAAAGTTGTTGCAATTTGAATGTCATTCTTGTTTTTGTATAATGAAATCATTGTACTCCACCTTCATTCTTTGGACATTTCTATCCTCTTAAAAACAACATTAAACAACATAGTTAGTTATTACATACTTGCTCTGCCTTTTCTTTTTCAAAATTACACCTGAATCTCGTCTGGTCTAGTTATTATTCTCTTACGCATCATACGGATAACACCTTCAACCTCTTCAATCTTTATATACCTACAATACTCAAAATCGTGACGTCTTTGTGATGCAATTCAGATTGCACCAAGGTCGTTCACTCGAAGTCAAGCTCGAGACCTTCAAAAGATGCAAGGTTTATTCATGAAGCTAGAGGTCCTTGAGCTTGTGTTGATGGTAAACAAAGGGTTCCATGCCTTAAAGATCGCTTGGGGGAATGTAGGGAGGACAGTTGATGACACTGTCACTTTTGGCGAGTAGGAGCCATTCGGTGCGTCGCCCAATGGCTTGGGCGATGACCCCAGCTTGCCTAAAGTTCCAGAACGTTGCCAGGAGCAGGATCCATCGCCGAACCAATGGGCGAGTCGCCGAACTCAGACCGCCCATTGTCCATTTCGGGTCACTTTTGGGCCCGTTTTTGTAATAAGTGTCTAAAACTATAAATAGCTAGTTTGGGTTCATTTTAGGGTAGACTATTTTGAATATTGACAATTGAAAACTCTTGTATGAGTGTTGAGAGCTTGGTAAAGGTTTTGGTTGATCTTTGCTTAGAAACGTGGGTTGCAAGGTGAATCTGATTCCTTTGAGGTCTACGTAAGAGTTAGGTGCTATTGTAGGATTAATGAATTGAGGTCTTAGGGTTTAATATACCCTTTGGTTGCTTTTTGTTTCCTCTTTGTGTGTCTATCTATTTCCGCATTTTATCCGTAATTCCTATTGAGAATTACTATCACTTTGTGCATGCTCCAATTCGCCTAGTATAATGCATATGTCTCCATTTCTGTTCAAGAAGTTACGGAAGTATGATTGTCATCTCCGTCTAATGAGTATCTCTTTCACCAGTATTTTGATGCATTTGACTTGATCTAGGTCATGGGTCCTCATTTCTCTCAACTTGACTAGCATGTACAACTTCTTGTCCTCTAATTATACATACAGGCGTTCAAAGGTCATTATGGTCCCTTAACTTTGACTGCTTCTTCGTCACTTTATATATTTCCTTATTCATCCCTTCTTTCTTCTCTTCCTTAGTTTCTATCTTTTTAGCCTCCACCTTTCTTTGGACTTTTTTAAATTCCACCACTGATCCCCTAGATGTCCATCCAATCTACCTCTCGAGATCCCCAACATTTCCTCTAGTCGTTTGCTTAATATAACTAGAAGTCCTATCTCATATATTGTTTGTATCCCTGTTACTCCCTCAAGAGTATTTATGTGTTAATAATACTCCTTCAGTTTTACTTATATTTTAAATTATTCTAAAACGTAAACATAAACAAAAATTGTGGAAATTTTGAATTCTTAAACTGATTTCATATTGTTCATAACGTCATAGGAATTAAATTCATTTTTATGGAGAAAAAAAAGAAGAGAAACATGTACACGTCGCCTACCTCTACTACACCATGGAAGAGTAATAGAGAAAATAGTAACAGAGGGATTCTTTCCGAAAATGATATATAGTGTATGTATATTAGCATAATGTATGTCGAATAAATAGATGTTATACACACTGATATGTATACACATTATTTCAGCAAGAGATGAGTATTGCCAACCGAATGTCAATTCCGTATTCTTAAGCTATTTTATGTCATTTAATAAGCTAATTTATCCTACGATGCCAAATTCTCTTACATATTGATTTGGCCTATGGACGAATATACAAGCATACGAGTTGCGACCAACCAGACGATCACAATATGAAATGTAAACCGAGCAACATCCTAAATTGGGCCTTGGCCCATTTGTTTTCTTGTTCTGGTCCAACAAGTCATTTTTGGATGGGTTCTTGCTTCATTCATAAAAAATAATCATATAGGCCATTGGTAGCCTACTTTTAAGACTTAATTATCATTTTTATGGTAACTTATTTAATAATAAAATATAACAATACTTTATTAATTATAGCAAAGGTAAGAGATTAAACTTCAATCTTTCCTATTCTAGACTCTAATCTTTCTTGTTTTCTCTCTTTCTTTCTCGGGAAAATTGTGCATTATAGAAAACAATTAATTCAAAATAAATGTTATAGCTACAAATTCATTTAATTACAATTCGTAGCAAATTTTTGTCATTCGCCTCTCTCTCCTGAATTTCGCTCGACATTCTTTAGAATCTCGCTCGCCTCTCTCACTTTATTTGTGTTTGTATAAAGTGAGAGAGAAATGTATATACAAATACAAATACATATTTCTTCGTCTTATACACTTATAATAATACAAATACAAATATTCCCCTGCCCAGTTCTCTTTTGTCTTTCTCTCTTTCTCGCATAATTTGTGTTCATATAAAGCGAGAGAGATTTGATATACAAATACAAATGTTTTAACTCAATTCAATTGTATACAAATTCAAATTTTATGCAGATATACAAACATAATCATTGATACATATACATTGTAGTTACATATATACAATTATCTAACCGATATACACATACAATCGCTGCAATTGTATACAAATCAGATGCCTGCGATTTATACAAATCAGATGTCTATAGAGCGCTAATATGATTTTTATGTTTGCTATTCCTTAAATTTGCTCTTCTTTCTCATCAAGCACACCTAAGCTGAGAAAAGTTCCATTAACATTCATTAAAGAGCTTCAAGGCTTTCAATTCAAAAATTAAATTTTGTAAAATTGTTATTTATTTAAATTGGATTGGGAATATCATTTGGAGTTCATATGTTGATTTTGAGGGAGTCTGATGATGATTCGAGCTGGTTTTAATTAGAATTTTTATATTAAAACTCGAAGAGAAAGTTGCAGATTTCGATGTATAAATAAGTTGTATGTATTTTGTATTTCAGGCGTATTTTTTATATATATCTATTGTATCACTAGACATAAAGTGATATACACGTGACACACAAACACTACTAGAAACAAAGATCTTTCCTAGCACGAATCAGTAGTGGAAATTTTTGCTATAGAACATATTTTTTCCATTCATTTCCCACCGAAGGTCACTAGAAAAATGTAAAGTGGGAAATGGTGGAAAACTTCCTAGTTTTTATGTAAGAAAATATTATTATTTGAAAAATAAAAATATAATTTCGTTAGTCAAACTTAATAATTAAGTTGCATTCCCGTCTTTAATTGTTTTTATACCATAACAAATCAGAGCTATTCAACAGCTATGGGGTCACTTCTAATATACCATATCTGACAATTATAGAAAGATTAGTAGGAGTATTATTAATTAATGACACAGATCTACTACTAATTATGCTCATCAGGGGTCACTGCAAGTTGATCTCTCACCTCCAAGTCAAATCCCAAATAGTATCACTAATATAAGTAGTAATATATCAATTATTGACACTTAATTCATGATTAAATTAATTGTTAAACTAATTCCTATAACTTTCTACAAGAAAGATACCATGTGATATTTATTACTTTGATTTTCTCAACAAAATGCACATACTTCATTTTTTTTCTATATATGCATGAAACATGCAACTATATATATATACATGAAGAGCTAGCTATTAGGACCACTTTATTAATTAAATTAGATTAGATTAGTGATTATCATTATCCTTAAGCTCAGTTGCATTAATGACACGAATCTACGTACGTATTCCCACTAGCTAGTTGTAGCTATTCAAACACCTCAGAGGTCGATCTGACTCCCAAATTAAAATGCATGTATCAATTAATCACTTATCAATAAACTGAAATTAATTACACTAAAGAATGATTAGGGATACTGTTTAAGCATGTTCAACGTACAGAATTAATTCCCTTTATTTTTGTTTTTTCACCTTAATTACCAGTATTGCATGATCCAGGAGGTCAGCTTATACTAATTTTGCGTGAACAGTCATGAATTTATTCATGATACTTACATGCATTATATTTATATATATAGGAAAAACTACATAATTAGACACACTTCACTATCATATATACTATTATTACCTATACTTTTAAAATATTACGTATTTTATCACTAACTAAGAATTTTCCTACCACATATTGAAGAAAATACATTTAGATACATGTATTTTTGCTACTAGATACGCAAAAATAGGGAGAGAGGCAAGCGAGATTCGTATGTATCGCAGATACATGCGAATCACACTAGATACACACTAGATACATGTATATGTATGTATCAAGTGTGATTCACATGTATCTGGGATACAAGATACATGGGAGAGTGACAAGCGAGAAGGGAGAGAGGCGAGAGAAATTTGTTAGGTATCCCAAATACATGTGAATCTACTTGGATACAATGTATCTCGAACAAGTTACACTTAATTTTGAGCTCATGTATCTGAATGTATCTGGCCACACCAAAATCTGATAAGATACACATAATATTGCAAGCTAAAGTGTATCTAAGTAATTAGCTCCTAAACTAGTGGGATTTATGTAAGTTTTATCTCTCTATATATACATGGCATAAATTTAGTAGCAATTGAGTGTCATTGCATAGAATCGCTAAAGTCGCCTTGAACGATATTTACATAGAGCATTGATTATAGATATTTCTATTTATTATTGTTGCTAAATATGATATAGTAACAATTATATTATTATCGTTAAATTCTTTATTTGTTATAATGAAAGTGACTTGCCTTTTTATTTTCGAGAATCAACTCTTAATAAGTAATTCTATATGAGAAGCTCTCTTGGACTTTTGTGATGGTATCTTACTTTTTTCTTTTTAAACTTTCTAATTCTAAGTGACTACTATTATTTTTATGGAAGTTACGTTGAAGGTTCTGCTAGCTATAAATGCCAAGCTTTCTCCGTCCCAACAACAGTAAAACAAGAAATTTCCACCAAATGTTGCCTTTTTAGGATATTTGTTGAATTAGATTATTATTTTTAATTTCTCTTTCAATTTATAGATTCTTTAGACCATAGTCTAAAGATTTCATTTTGCATAGACTAAAAATCTTTAAACATTATATCCGGTCTAAATTTTGTCCGTTATTATAAATGTTAATGACAATCTAATATTTTATCTGAAAATTTGAGAAATATAACAACAAACATCAAAACCAAATCTAACATTTCTCGAAAGAGTAATTTACTTATGGTTATATTTGCACAATTTTTAAAAATAGAAACAAACTATATATAAGGGCCTATAAAGGGGAGACTTTTGCCGACTTTCATAAATGAGTCACAAAATTATAGAACTATCAATTAATTATGATTAATACTATTATATAATATGAAAAGAGAAAATTTATTAAAGAGAATGATTGTAGTAAATATACATAAATTCCAATTAAACGTGAGAATGAAGCAAAAAATGTTGAGAGTAATCATTACTTAATATCTTCGAAAAGGACTCAAAAAGTGAGTTCAAAGTACCAATTAATTAATTAATTAATCACTACATATTATGTGTCTTTAAGATGTTTCCACAAAGCAATCACCAACTTTGTAACCTCTCCTTTAAAATTAAATTAAAACCAAAAAAAGATTAATTATTTGTTAATTGTAATAAGACATGGTGACCCATGTCTCGTGCACTGTCTGCCTACTTTATTCAACTTAATGACAATATTTTAATTTTTCCTTAATGAATTACACGTGTCAAGTGGAGATCTGCAGAAGCATCTGAATAAGAAGCTCTTTTAATTAAAAATTAATACTAAAGTAATAATGATATCTTTGATATTTAATAAAAATTAAGACAAAAGAGTCGTGCCCACGAGTGGGAAGAAGAAAGGCAATAAGGCATGGACCCTCAATATCAGCTTCATTTAATTTTAAACCTAACCCTGAATAATAATAATAATAATAATAATAATAATAATAATACAATACTAATCATAATTAAGAAGAAGAATAATAATTACTTAATAATTGAGTTGCACGTACTTGGAATCGAAGTTTTTGTCTTTAATTGAAGACAAGTATGAGAGGGACAAGTTGATCCCCACTTAAATTTGAAGACATATCTAAGTGGAAAATTAAGCTGGCTTGACTATGCTTGACCTTATTACCAAAAACAAATGAGATTAGGTGCATGTATTTCTATTTATTTCTTTCAAAATCATACTAGTAGTTATGAATTATTATTTTTAACCCTTTTTTCATTTCAGGTGTTAATTTCCTTTACCTTGATGACTCTAATACTGAGTAAAAAGTGAATTTGCTCACACCGTTGAATATTGCACTAAATCAAATAAATTAAAAAAAAAAATTGTCGAAATTAATGGAGAGCCAATTGGATTAAAAGAAATGGAGACCGGAAAACGGGAAATGCATTATTTAGGGATTATTAACAACACGCTAGGGAACCTATATACCAAATCCACTATTTTAGTGAAAAACTTTATTTCCTCATTTTAAGGCATAAAAAAACTGCTTTTTAATGGTCTATTATCTCCACCTTTTTTATGATTAAATATTATCAAAACATTGGACCAAAATAATATTATATTAGTGAGGAAATTAAATGTCTCACGAAACTCCAAAACAGTCCACTCCTAACATAGAGAAAAAGAGATACTTTCAATTAAAATAGTGAAACATTTACAAACTATTCACATCCTTTACGGTCTCCAATTCCACCTTTACTTATTAGCCGCAATTATACTACTCTCTCAATTTAAAAGAGAATGACTTATTTTCACTTGCTATCGAGTTTAAAAAATACTTCCTCTATTTTTAATTATTTATTTATTTTTT
Organism: Solanum etuberosum; assembly: GCA_029582245.1. Classification (NCBI taxonomy): domain Eukaryota; kingdom Viridiplantae; phylum Streptophyta; class Magnoliopsida; order Solanales; family Solanaceae; genus Solanum; species Solanum etuberosum. The sequence goes on from JAJONR010002134.1 coordinate 39,353, forward strand.
TCTTTTTTTACTTGTCCCTTTTTACTTGTTCATTTTGATAAATCAAAAAAGGACCAAAAAAAAAAAATTACGTATTATACTTTCAATTAAATACTTTTAAAAATGTAAAACTTCTTGAAAATCTTAAATTATTAATTCATCCACTTCATAATTAATAGGGGTAAAATGGTAAACTTACTATGTCAATTATTGTTATCTTAATAGGTATGTCAATTCAAAAGTAAAAATAGTGAGTAAAGAAAAATTTTGAATCTTATAATTTAGGGCATCTCCAATTCTATCATCTATTTTACTCTTTAAATATAGAGTTCTCTATTTTTTCAGACAACCAATTCCACTCCAATTCTCTATTTTACTCTCTGAAAAAGAATCGTTTTCTCTCTCTTCAATATTATATTATTATTTCTATTTCATTCTCATTTTCTTATTTCATAATATAAGTTCTCTCTCTTTTTTTTCTTCTTCAAATAATCACTTTATATAATTTTTATGTAATATAAAATTTTATTTTTTCAAATTCATTATTTAATATTAAATTTTATTTTATTCTAAATTTCTAAATAACATAAATTGCAAGCTAATGTTATATAATATACAAATTAATGGACAATTCAAATAAAAATGAAATCATGAATGTAATACAATTACATAAACATTACATAAATCAACAAGCACAACAATTCTCTGGATCATACACTAATTTTTTTCTGAATATTGTTAAATCCGAAAACGACCTACCGGATAACTAAATTATTGTTGTGATAAAATTATTATGTTATGTATTGCATTGTTATCTTGTATTTAAATTATTATGTTATGTATTATATTTTTGAATTAAAATTTTAATCTTATCATTTTACTTTTGTACATTCTTCATAGTGAAAATTAATAATAATATCAAATTATATAAAAGTGTCGAAAATTAAAAAAATTGAAATATTATTAATTCAGAATGAAAGTAGTATATATCAAATAATATATTTTTAAAATATTATATTACATTTAAAAAGAATTACGAATATTAGGGATTTAATTAATGACCTTATATTAAAAATAATATGTTAATTACAAAATAATAGAAATAATAATAAAATAATTAAAAAGTTAAATAGAGAGTGTGAATCACCTCTCTATAAATGGAGAATAAAAAGTTAATTAAAGAGTGGTTGGGGAGCCCATTCTCTATTTTACTCTCCAAATATAGAGAATGGAGAATAAAATAGAGGTGGGTTGGAGATAGTCTTAAATAAAATTAATGTCAAATCTATCAAAATTTCATTCAATCTTGTATTTTAAGTATGTTAGGTGAAAATTATATTTAAAATATTGACAAAAAAGAAAAGGGTGACCTCTTTTTGAAACAGACAAAAAAAGACATTCTTTTTTTAAACGGAGGAAATATTAAATAAAGTAGGCCCAAAAATCTCAGTAAATGGGACACAATAATAATAATAATAATAATAATAATAATAATAACAATAATAATGAAAAAAAGGACCACGTCAACCCACGTGCAGTTAGCCGGAAGGCCGTGAACGGCGCCGGTGACCGGCGGTCCAGACTGAGCTCGGGGAATAGTCAAAATCAGCAGGTGGGACCCTAAATGTCGTCAAGTCCCAAGACAAATACACCGCCATGAACGACGGCCTACGTGGATACTACAGTCGTCGCTTTCCCTTTTCCGGCTTATTACTAGTCCTTTTCTACCTCCGACCAACTCATTTTCAAATTGTTGATGTGTATTTAAAAAAAGAGAAAACTATCTAAATTGAATTCACTAGGCAAAATATATATTATAATTGGACTCAACCTGATATATTTACCTGATTTAATCCATAATTCAAACTATTTAACTGACCCTTGTTCTATTGACTGAACCACGGTTGATATCATCGATTATATATATACTCTGATGATATCTATATACTTTGATAGTATGAAGTAGCAATTAATCAGTCTTTTCAATGAAAAACTACTATTTCCTCCTTGATGTCATCTGAGTATATACATATACACTCTAATGGTATCAAGAAGTAACTGAGTAGTGTTTTTACTGAAACACTGTTTCTTTCTGTTTGATATCATCAGAGTATATATATATATATATATATTGATGTATCAAACAATAAATGTTAATTAGTAGTTAAAAACAGGGGTATGAAAGTAAGGAGGTAGCAGCTTGTAAATAGTTTCTCTTTTTGGTCTCTTAAAATTTATGAATTTCGTATACAATACTGGACTTTCGGATACGTCAATGGACTTCCAGATACATCACTAGACTTCTGGATACATCAGTAGACATCCGAATACATAGGCGGGTGATGTATCCGAGAGGGGAGGGATGTATCAGAGAGGGGATATGACATCTGGATACATAGGAGATTGTTGTATTCGAGATGGGGAGGAATGTATCAGAGAGGGGATAGGATCTGTATACATAGGAGAGGGATGTATCCGAGAGGGGACGGATGTATCCGAGAGGGGACGGATGTATCCGAGAGGGATAGGGATGTATCAGCGAGAGGGAAGTGATGTATCCGAGAAGGGATTTTGTAATTTTTTTGAATGGTAGGAAATTTTTGATATTATGATAAAATAAGATGTGCATTTGGGTAATTTTTCCTATTAGTTATGCATGTATGATTTAGTTATGCATGGTTTGGTTATACACATATTAATTATGCAGGGTTTAATTATACATGTATTAGTTATGGAGGTATATTAGTTATGCACAGTTTAATTATGTAGAGATTACAATATATTAGTGAGCTAATATTTATTATAACTATTAAAATAACCAACTATATAAATAACACATTAAAATTAAATAAATATGATCAATATCTAAAAATAATAAAGTAAATAACTAAAAGTAATTAAGTAATTTGTATTCTATATGATTAAGAAATTAAGCAATATGTAATTTAAATTAACATAAATAATAAATAACTAAAAAAAGTTGTATTGGCAGTGTGTTGCAGAGAAACTAAGAAAATAAATTAATTATAATTAATAGTCATTGTAATACCGCCAAAGAAAAGAATTAACAAGAATTTAAGCAAATAAATTAAAAGTAATTAAGCAATTAACAAATAAGATTAATAGGGGTGAATGTGTAATTTACTATTTTAATACATGTATAACTAATACTCACATAATTTATTCCACCTTCTATCCCACATAAATTATAAATAGATTCCCTCATAAGTTATGTAAATATTAATTATGTAGGATTACAGAAAACACAATCAAACGCCGTATAAAAGTAATACATGAATAACTTTTATATAACATTTGAAAACCTACCAACAAAACATTGTATAAAATTAATACATGAAAACTTTTATCCTATTTTCAAACAAAACATGGTACAAAACTAATACATGAATAACCAAATTATTCATGTATTAGATTTTTATTCATGTATTAGATTTGGACTTATCCACCTACCAAACGACCCCTTAGGGCTGTTCAAAATCGAGTTGTAACATAACAGATAAGTCAATCACAAAATTGGCATATTGCCTTATTGGATTAATGGTTGGTGAATAAATTGAAATATTATAGTTAACAGTTTATCAATGCGGGGGAGGATTACTCAATTTCCTTATTGGGTAAACCGTTAATTCGAAAGAATTATCATAGTTACATTTTTATGATAAGAGCCCGTTTGGATTGACTTAAAAAAGTAGCTTTTAAGTCAAAAATAAAAAGTCAAACTGAAATGACTTTTAAGTCAAAAAATAAAAAGTAGGGGGAGACCTACTTTTGATTTTTGACTTATTTTAAGTCATTTTTTACCTTGCCAAACACTTCCTAACTTATTTTTAGTCATTTTGGACTTATTTTAAGTTATTTTTTATATTTGTCAAACACTCCAGAAGTCAAAAACTGACTTAAAAGTAGATTTGACAAACTGACTTAAAAGTAGATTTGACAAACTTTTAAGCCAATCCAAACACCCTTTAAGTATATTTGTTAAATAAATGCTTATGTGTATGCACCTTAAAATTTAGACTTTCATATATTTCTCACTATGACTAACAATTACATAATTAACAACTTAAGTAGAACTAAAAATATTGTTTTGTTTGATTGGAGATCAATATATTGGTGATAGTAAGTGAAAGAAGGGAGATACACCGCTCGATAATCGCCCGTTAATTTACTAACCTGATACCAAATCGACTGATAGCTTATTAATTGACAAGTAGATTAGTATACTTAAAAATTGATATCCGATAAATCAAACTATTAAGTATAGGTATCCGTCCAATTGTCCAATAAGCAGCCCTACTAACAGTGGGAAACCAAAAAAAAATATTAAAAATAAAAACGAAAATTGTTAGGTAACGTTGTGCGACTTGGAGGGCATAAGGCTTCTTCGTCAAGCCACAAATATTATCGACGGGATATCCCTACCCCACCATGTCTGACCATTTATCTTACCTTAAGAAAAAAGATGAGGTATGAAGCATGAGACAAAATGAAGAAGTGTATGATATAACAGAAAACCTTAAGGAATGGCGGCAACCGGGACGCTAAAATCATTCATAACAATAATATTGTCCATTATATTTGTCCATTCCAGTTCAATGTTATGTTTTCAGTTACACACTAACATTGGCCTACTCAACATTTCTCTATGCAATTTATAGAAGAATGAAAGTTAGTAAGAATGATTTTAAACTATTCATAATAGAGAGACACAATATCTTTCTTACCACGAAGCTTAGTCAATTATGCAAAGTTCAATATCAAGAATAACGAGTCTTTGAGTGAAAGTTTTAAATTTGTCCAAGTGGATTTCTTTTTTGCAATTGCGATGGGTCTCTCAGTATTGTGAGACTGGCCCAACTCAATCCATAACGATCATGACCTACCACTCGCGAACACGAGAAATAAAGTCGACCAGATCCTCAAACCCTCTACTTAATCACGAACCCTACCACGTGATTGTGATGCCCAACCCAACTCGATCCCCTTCGCAAATGCAACAAGCCCAGTTGCAATCGCAAAGAAGAGACTTCAAGTGCATCAGCAACAACCAAAGTCCTAAAATTATCAAATGAGCCGTCAGGATTTGTCAAGAACCTCGTGAAAACAAATAAAATATGCATGTTGACTAAAACTCACATTTTGAACATGTTGGAAGCATGAAATCACCGATCTTGGGTTATCTTGACTAGAATCAATACTCAGTATCTTAAACTTGTAAATTTCAGCGACTGACCCGAATCACACTTGAATGTTTTGAGACCCAAATCAATTATATATCCAATTAACTTAAAAATCACCTTTCAGACCTAACGAAACTGTCAAAATTTGATTTTGAGCCCATTTACCTAAAATGTTGACTTTTGTCAAACTTTTAACTTTAAAACCTTCAAAACTTAAAAAATCTCCCAACGCCCACTCGATCGCATCAAAAGGCATGCCACCCATCCCCGTAGGTCACAAATACCTAACAAAAACTATGGAAAAGTGTAAAACATGACAAATATGCAAAAAACTCAAAACAACCATGATGATCGTGAGTTTTGTCTAGTTCCATTTTCAATATTGTTCTTATTACTCTCAAACTATCTTATTATTTAATTTTAGTATTGCCTGATGTTTATTTACTTCAGTTATCGTATCATTTTATCATTGCTATTAATCCTTTTTTTCATTATTTTTAGTATGATTTCTTCTCGATTGTATTTGTTTTATGTTCTTGTTTTTTGTATACTTTATTTGAGATGGGGATCTATTAAAACCAGTTTATTTACCTTCACAAGGTAGAATAAGACTGCATACACATCACTCTTCTCAAGCTCTATTTATGAGATTACATTAGCCACTAAGCATGTATGGTATTGTCATAACTATTTTTTCAAATTCACGATAAATTATTTGAGACAGATCTTTTTCTCTCTCCTTTTGTTTGTGCTTCCACCCGGGCTTTTCATTCTGTTTTATAGAAGTATATTTTCCAATCGAAAGTTGCAACTTAGAAATCTAGCATTAAGTAAGAAGATTGCCGCCCAAGAATTAAGTTAAATTTTCTTAATTAAATTCAAGTTGCTAGTTGTGGAATGATACCGTTAACGTATCCTTTCTTGGTCAAAGAGATGTAATAGAAAAAATAAAGTTAGCTGCCGGAAAGAAAGGAGCTGAACCCGTGGGGTGCCTACAGAATCCTGCCCTTACTGCTTTTCCCCCCACCCAATATTGTCTTTGGTGATTGGGTTTGTTTGGAGGGTTGACGGCATTGACAAAGTCAGAAATTTCGTTAAACATGTCTAAGATTTAATATAATATATATGTATAAAAAGTAATTTTTGATATATATATTTCGTATAATTTTTTATATACATAATATAATTTCTCGACTAAGGGTGTTTAATTGGCTACTCTGAGCTATATGTGGCTACGTAAGGTGGTGGGGGTTGAGAGAAAGTGTGAGACCAACATCTCTTGCTTGTGAGAAACTCTTGCTAATATTAAATCTTTTACATAATAAAGTTTACATTTACTCACAGTACTAATTTATGTGTTTACTTATTAGTTTAAGAAAAAAAAAATAGAATCGTGTAATAAATTATAAATATGATTGGCATTGTTTTCTTATAAGCATTTTAGATATTTATCAAACTCATACATTAATTAAAAATATTTATAAATTAGTTTGATCAACGTGTAGATTTACCCAAATACAAATCGAACTAGTGAAATACTCCCTCCTATCTATTTAGCTTAAGAATATTATCCCGAAATGATTATCACTTCAAAATTTTAGTATCAAAGTTGATAATTATTTGAAGCTATATCCTTCCCATTAAAAAAAGTAGTTCCTTTTAAAAATATTCAATTCTAAAAAAATATCTAACAAAAAGGATTTTTTTTTCACCCTACCTCATGAGGATCAATAGTGATGTACGCTCCAGTAAGACAGTAACTTGAACCCTCAATTGCAGCTTATATTTATTATTTTTCTTAATGAACATAAAAATAACTAAAATAACAGATAAAATAAAACAGATACATTGTAACTAGCTAGCAAACTAGCTAGTTTTTAAGGATATGCATGAACCACAAGGTGTTTTCTTAAGAAAGAACCTAAAAGATACGAAGAGTATATTTAGGGCGCGGAGGATATTAGTAGCTCAGTTAATTTGCTATTTGAATTTTTACTTTGTTGGTGAGAGTTCGATTCTTTACCCTTTCTAGGGTCTGATGAACATTTGTAAGTTATTTAATTTGATGATTAAGGGACAAATTTATTACTTAGATAACTAAAAAAGAAACACATTGGAGTTGATGAGTAGTATTGACTTATTTGGTTTATAATAACATAACGCCATCTACGTAATTACAACAAAATCAAATCAATGTATATACTTATGTTATTTCTTTAATTAAGAAGAAAATAATATAATCAAGTATGCTGTACAAACAAAGTTGTATAATCTCGAAGGAAGATCCGAGGTCTAGGGGTGGTGGTGTCCAATATTTATGTATTTTCATGTTAATCTGAGCTTGTTTCTTTTGTTATTTGGGGTTTCACTTGGCTCAATGAGGGCCAAACTCCAAGATACCCAAATCATATACACAATGGCGTATGTAGGAATTTTGCACCAACAACCTCGACTTATTACTTCCTCCGTTTACTTTTATTTGTCACATTTTGACTTGACACACTCATTAAGAAAATAATTATTGATATAGGTATTTTACCAAACTATCCCTATTAAATGATGTTTATATTAAGTCTTGGAAAATGATTTGAAGAAAGAGTATTTTATGTTGAAGGTAGACATGAAAAAATATTATTGTTTTTTCTTGATATGTCAAAAGTGATAAGTAAAAATGAAAATTTATTTTAGGAAAAAGTGACAAGTAAAAGTGAACGGAGGGAGTAATCAAGTCTTATGACCGTTGAGTAGTTTGAAATATCGTGTTGAATGTTTGAATGGTCACTCAATTTATAGTGATTTGACTATTAATGTCACTTAATTTTGTTTGTTTTTTCATAAGACATCAATTTTGTGTAGTTATCTTTCATAGTTATCCAATTTTAATACTCCTTACCAAGTATTATTTCTCAACTAACTCAGAGTAAATCGTCTCCAAATGAGGAACTAGTCACACTTTATTATCCCTAGATCCTGCTGAAAAATCAAGCAACTTAACTCTATTGTTTCATCTCATTTACTTAATTGCTTTATTACTATTTTTTGTTAAGCTCTTTTATTATTATATTAAATAGCTAACGATCTACTTAACGAGTTAAATCAATAAGCATGTTAACAAATTTAACTATATCATTTTTTTGATAAACAGTTTGACACTCACTATAGGGTAAGGACTCTTGCATGTTAGTTTAACTCTCCTACTTTACTTATTAGCTTAAATTTGTTGTCTTCTAAGAATATCATCGCAATCGTGAACCAAGACGACGATAATGCAACATAAGTGCAACTACCTAACGCTACTAGAGACCAAACAAATCTATCTTCAAAAGAAGCAGAATACAGTTTCTAATGAAGTTAAGATCGATATAGAAATTATAGATGTAATGACATGAACCGTCGTTACTCAAAGACAGCTCGTGCGAAATTTCAAAATTCTTGAAATATGATGCTAAATATAAAAAATTGAGGATAAAATTAATTTAATTTGAAATTTGTCAAGCTAATGTCAGCCCGCTATAGCGGAAAGTCTCCTGTTATGACAAGCCGTTATAGAGCCTACATGGCCTCTATAGCATGCTGACTGAATTAGACCCTAGTTAAATACGAAGTATTTTATTTTTCGGCCCATTTTCTAGGCAAAGACACAAGAGGGATGCCCCAAAATATCCCCTACGACACTCGTAGCCCGGGAACAATGGAGTGGAGAGATTTCAGCGCAAAGGAGGTAAAAATTAAAGGAATTCTAATCCTCGTTTGTTACGGTTCGCTCTCACAGGGCCAAAAGCCTATGTCCAAATTTCATCAATAGTTATTTGGCACCCAACTAGGCTATGTCTTTTTAACTAAGTAGTTAGTCTTATCTTCACTTATATTATATCTTGTGGATTGTTGAAGATTAAATGTATAAGCCTTCAGACACGGAGTCTGAATGGTTGAACACATGGTTAGTTGTGGTTTGATTGACGATGGATTAGCTAGAATTAGTTGAATTATAATGTTTGTTGGGTGTTATTCGACGAAAATTATGGGTGATTAGGGATGGTCTAGAAGGATACCTTTCGGTAGGTTATGGTTCGTTTGTTTTTCAAAGTATGTAATGTGTGCATGTGAATTGTTGTATAGTGTAATTGGTGCAACACTTGAGGAAAACTAAGAGGCTAATGTGATATGACATCATGTTGATAATCTCATGCAATGAACCCATTATTTACTTCTGAGTCAAGTTGGTTATTCATCGTGATTATGATTGTGCATGTTGTTTATGATTTTGATTAATGGTTACGTTAGCTCGGGTACCATGACTGATGATTTGGCGAATCCCTTCAAATGAAAATTTTATTTTGATGATGACAAAGTATGAACCAAGTTCATCTATTCAGTTCCAGGATTCAAAAGATAGAAAAGGCGGGAAGCAAATTATAACAAGGCGGAAATATAAATACAAGAAGAGTCTGTATCCAGGAGTAATTCAAGTCAAAAGAGGAATTCTTTAAAAGGCATACTCGATACAAATAAGGAAAAAGGAAAGACGAGTTCAAAAAGGAAAAGAATCAAAGTACAAATTAACTAGGTTTATTTCCTTACAAGTCTATAAAAGGACAAGGCGGAAGAAAGAGAAGGCAGTCTTCACAAACACGAGAATCGAGAGCTAGAGAGAAAGAGAGAAATACAGTGAAGGCCAAATCATTCGAGAAGAGAAGAGCAAAAGAAGTACTAGAGTTAGTAATTCTTTGAAATAGTTAAGTCACATTGATTCATTGTTGAATCAGTGTTTAGGTAGTATTGTGAGGAAATTTGTGAGAGTTGTAAAACAAGAAGTGGGTTTGGCTTCTTGGGGTTAGAGTTAAGAGAGAGTTTTGAGAGTCTTGTAAACAAGAAACGAGTTTGACTTCTTGGAGAGTAGAATTTTCGATTAGAATAAATAAAAAAAGATAGAAGTGTTAGAGAAAATTCAATGATTGATTGAGTTGTAATCTTGAATTAATAAAAACACTTTGATGTGGTTTTTTTCCTTCCTAGAGTTAGGAAGGTTTCCACGATACATCGTTGTAATTGTTCATTAAAGTGATTATCTTGTGCATTGTTCAGGAACCCGGTTCTTGAAATACAGGGTAGGGTTTCTTCAATGCCGATAAAAGATACTAATGGTTGGCTCGAATACCACCCATAGTATCTCAGATACCGAACTAGTACACTAACAGTTTTTGTGTGTAAGTTTCATATGAGGACAAAGTATGTGTATTTTGTTATCATGCGTGATATGTTTTATGTATTGATCAAGCCAAAATTTGTGATCGAGAATCCGTATTATGTTGTGACTGTTGGTATATGTGTTGGCCTAACTTACTGTTTTGTAGCTACTTATTTTCACTCATGTTTAGTTATACATACCAACTTTGGGAGGGCTGGGAGCCTAGGCAATGTTACGCTTGAGATTATAATCGTATGTGGTCTGTTTGGCTAAGTAGGGGGTTACTAGATCAGGTTGATGATCGAGGGGGTATGGTGTATAGTTTTAAGGTTAGGATTGGTTGTGGTTGTGTAGTGTTTAGAACACATCTAAAAAGGGGGATTTGAGTCAAGATGGTTTAGTAAGAGTCTCATATGTGGTTATGAGAATGGGTCAAGAGCCAGAGAGTTGTTGGCAGAAGAACTTAAGGAATAGTAGTAGGTTGGTTAACAAAGTTAGTAGCGGTCTGATATTTTGAAAATCTCTATGTGATGAAAGGATTAAGTTATAATCTGCCATGAGAATGGGTTGGCCTAAATGGTGGAATTGGCAGCGAAGGAGGTGGGGTGATTTGAGATGGATCGTATGGGTTCCAAAATATACTACTTGTGGTAAGAGTGGCGCTAAAATGGGTAGGGTCTTAGTTTATCTTCAAGTTGCATGCTTATTTTGATTGATTGCATGATGTTCTGTGGTGAATTTGGGTCGATCGATGATGTCTATCAGTACGTGTTATTTGTATTGATACTACTTTTGTTATGCCATTTTGCATAGTCTGGTTGTATGTTTCAGTAACGTTTCATAGGTAAAGATGAAGACAATCTCCGACAGCTTCTACTCTACTTCCCTTTTGGTGGGAATTATGTCATATTTTCTCTGTATATATTATTACACTCTCTTAGTAACTCTTGAATATGTTTAGACTAGTTTCTTGGAAGGGTTTCTTTTTGATTGGTTGTAAAATGATGATTTTGCACTGTAGGTTATGGTCGTTAAATTTATTAAAAAAATTCTCTTATTTTTATTTATTTCCACAATGTACGCCTTAAAATTGGGTGGTAAGTGTTATCTTATATTGAGATTAGAGTAGGTGCCTACACGGTCTGATGGATTGAGTCGTGATAATTTGATATTAGAGCTTAGGTTACCAGTCTCCCAGTACAAGGGCAAATATCAAATAGAATTCTAAGGATTAGTTTGTTGGCGTCCATATTTAATCTTCAGGAGGCTATTAAGCGTTTTCTAGGAAGTTATCTTACTCCTTCACTCTTTCTGTGCGGTCTGTTGCTTATGGTATGAGTTGAGTCCAATCGATATCTCAATGAAGTAAACTAATTGTGGCCCACCTGCTCTCATCCTTGTCCATTTTCCTCTTCTTTGATACTCTTGGAGGGCTTCTTTTTCACCAATAGAGGGTTGAATGAATCGTCATTCTCTACAGCAAAATCCGTTTCATCCATTGGTATCCCTGCCCATCTACAAAATGCCCCAGGCCAAGAAGAAATGGGCCTTCTTATTGCCTATGTAGAAGTCCTTTCACTCTGCTACTATCTGCTCCCCACATTCACCTGAATAGCGCAGACCATCACTAGTGTTCGAGGTTAAGTCACATCGGTGAGATTGCCCGATGGACGAACCCTTCTACGGACCAGTGCCAGCCACCTCCGGGTGTCGAGTAAGTTGTAGTAACTGGTAATGCCCTCTGTAGTAGGCTAGTGAGCTCACCCCTAAAAAATATTTTGAAACTTTACAAATTTATTTACACTACTCCCCTGTCCTAATTACTTGTCTACTTTTGAATTGACACACCTATTAAGAAAACAATGATTGACATAGTGAGTTTACTATTTTATCTCTATTAATTATGAAGTGGATGATTTAAAAACTTAAGATTTTCAAGAATTTCTACCTTTTTCAAAGTAATTAATTGAGGGTATATTAGGTAAAAAAAATTGTCCTTTCTTGATTTGTCAAAATGGACAAGTAATTAGAGACAACTAAAAAAAGGAAAAGTGGACAAGTAATTAGGGACAGAGGGAATATTAAAAAGGAATTAATTGTAAGAATACAATTAAAAATATTTAATTAATTCTATTTTGATTTTGTAATTTAACAACATAACTACTACGTCTCTAATTACTTGTCCACTTTTGAATTGACACACCTATTAAGAAAACAATAATTGATATAGTGAGTTTACCATTTTATCCCTATTTATTATGAAGTTGATGAATTAAAAACTTAAGATTTTCAAAAAGTTTTACCTTTTTCAAAGTAATTAATTGAGGGTATAATAGTTAAAAAAAATTGTCCTTTCTTGATTTGTCAAAATGGACAAGTAATTAGAGACAACTAAAAAGGAAAAAGTGGACAAGTAAGGGTAATGCTAAATGACCAGAAAATTTGGCCAGAAATTTAAAAAGTCTATCATATCCTTTTTATTTTAAAATAAACTGATTTGTTTTCTATTTTTTTAATTAAAACGTATTAAAGTTAAAAGGGTAAAATATTCAAAAAGGTAAAATAACATAGCGTGAATATGTTATTTTACCATTCTGGCCAAATTTCTGGCCAAAAGGATTTTTCCGACAAGTAATTACGGACGGAGGGAGTAATATCCAAGTATTGTATTATGTTGTTATTCTATGTCTTGGCAATGAATATTTTTCAATATATAGCAAGGGTGATTAAGAAAGAAGATGCATGTGTAGCGCCACAATTCCATAAATGTGCGCAGAGAAGTAGAACATGTGAGCACTCTCACATAATGAAAGTTCAGCTTTTTATTGATTTTACGTGCCAGCATCCCAAGACAGACACAAAGTACCATCTCCCACTTGCTCCATTCCTATAGTATTCTCCACTTCCACTTCTTTTGTGGGTAATGCAACTGCAAAACATTTGTATTATAGTAAATCAAGACGATATTGTACGAATTTTGCATTCATTCTAAAAGTTATGACCCCATAATTAACCGCAATCTTCGATTAATTGTTCTTGAAAATCATAGTCTCCGGTATGGAGCGTTTTTTCGTAGGATGTGTTCGATACGAAGAAAAATATTGTTTAAATTTTTCATGTTTACTTGATCAATTTTTTCTGAAAATATTTTATTTATGAAAATAATAAATTTCTTTAAAATAAGGGAAATGACTTGATTTGTAAAAGTAAGAAAATATAGTTTCACGAGCGACAATCCGTGTATCGTGTGCTTTCTCATCCTCCAACACACCTCATCTTTGCTCCATTCTCTTAGGCTCCATCCCCACATCTCTACCCCCACCCCTCTATAATATACTAAAGATAATATTTTATGTTGTATATCAAACACAAGAAAATAGGTAATTATTTATCGAATTAATCTTTACATGGAACGTTTTCTTCTTTGTACCAAACACACCATTAAAATGTAATTTGTATTATTTCAATGTTGATATTATTATATATGCATAACAGTAAATCACTACACCAGCCAAGAATAAATCTTGGAACCAATAATGTTGTTATAGTCATTTGATAGGTTGGGCTGTGTTTCTTTTCATTATTAATCTCCCCACATTATTTTTTTGAATTTAGATTTTGTATACCAATGTTGTACAATACTCCCTCAGTAAACTTTTATTTGTCATGTTTTGAAAATCAATTTGACTAATTTTCAAAGTTAAATTAGATTACATTAATTTGATATTTTAAATCAAAGATTTAGATATTCAAAAATTATATGAAAAGTACTATAAATTACTATTTTTTGTATATTAATATGATGAAAAAATACATAGTAAAATATTGGTCAAAGTTCTTATAGTTTGACTCTTAAAAAGGAAACTATGATAATTAAAAATGGATGGAGGTAGTATTATTTTTACACTAAAAATGTTATCTAATGATGTGTCGCTTACTATTATTTTCATGTAATCAACTCATATATAAGTAAAGTTTTAGTAATTGCTAAGATTAGTGTTTATATAGTTTAAATAACTAAAGTTGGATCCTTTAAAAAAGTACAATTGGGGGTTAAACACTTAAAATTTTACTATCAAATAGTACAATTAATGAAACAGAGTTCCAAGGGGATAATCATATTGTATTCTAGCTTGAGGCTAAGAGTTCATTCAAATCTCTTTAACGAAAATTATACTATTTATATATGATTAAAATTACTTTTTGTGCTTATATAATAGATCATGAACTCTGGGCAGAGCCAATTTAGGCTGGAAGGGGTTCATCAGAAACCCTTTTGATGAAAAATTACACTATTTATAAATGATTAAAATTATATTTATGTATAGATAGTACATGTTAAACCCTTCGATTAGTTCGTATGTTTACTTATTCATATTTGAACCCCTACTAATTATCCTATTCCTGGCTCTATCACTGATTGAACCCCTTTCAACTAGCTCGTATATTTACTTTTTTATACTCCCTCCCTCCACTTTTATTTGTTACGTTGCGCTTTTCGAAAGTCAATTTGACTAATTTTCAAAGTTAAATTAGATTACATTAATTCGATATTTTAAACAAAAAAAAAATTAGATATTAAAAAATTATACAAAAAGTACTATAAATTACAATTTTTCGCATATCAATATGATGAAAAATACATCTAAAATGTTAGTTAAAATTTCTATAGTTTGATTCTAAAAAAGATTACTATAACAACTAAAATTGGACAAAAATAATATTTTAAACTTTCTAAATGACAATTTTGAATCCGTCACATTTATTTATTTTTATCATACGTATAATGAAAATTTTAAATCCGTCACAATTATTTATTTTTATCATACGTACTCTTTCACTTGTCCATGTGCCATTTTGTGGGGTGAAAGATTGTTATTGCCAACATTTTTACTGAAAATAGCGTCGACAATTGGGACACTTGCTTCTCGTTTAAAAAAGAAAGGCTCCAGCCATATATACCCACACGCTTCAGTGAACGTCTGTACCACACGCTCTAAAAGAAAGAACATTAGTAATGTACGTCTCCACCACGGAGACCAGATCGCGTGGGTTCAGTTAGCATCCTCGATAAAAGTAAATATAAAGAAGGTAAAACCCAGAGCCGTACAAAACCAAATTATTAATGGCGGCTAATTCTAGGTTGTCCACCACGTTATTCCTAGCTGTAAAAGTAAAAAAATTTAATTCATTTAAACTTCAAAATTCATCTTTGTCCAAAGGAAAGTCCAAGAATCAGAAATTTTGATCATAATATATTTGTCTACACAATTAATGCACATAAACTTTTCCTCCTACTCAATGTCTTGAGTTGAACAAGTGTGTATTCAAATAACATAGGACAGAATAGGAGTTGAAAATCACTTGACCGATCAAACTGAGCATTGTTACGTCATTTCGTTAGTGAAAGTCACTTAAAAATCCTTGGTAGAAAGCATTTTTCCTCGAATAGAGCCTTATACGACTCGAATTCAAAATAATCGAGCGTCGGATATCGAGTGAAGAAAAAAAAGTGTATGGCCCCGAAATTAGTTTCATTGACTTGATTCACAAGCATCTTTTAAATAGAAAAATTCTCATTCCATGAAATTACCAAAATAAAAAGGATACAAATAAAGACCAGTAATAATTATAAAAGTTATTTACCGGTCAAAGAAATGAGTTGTTAGCCAATTGCATAAGTATTTGACCGACATGATTTTTTAACTGAGCGGGCATCCTGGGCCTCACGTGACCGGTCACACGGGCTTCGAGATTTTTAAAAATAAGATGCTGACTCAGCTGTAATTTGAAGTTCACTCATTGGACCAACCTTATTTGTGGGGCCCACTTTACTTACGTGTCAAATCTTTCGTGGTTTTTTCCCACTTACATATATGCGGCGAGTAGTTTTTCTCTCCGTCGACGGAATCTTTGGGTACCTCTTAACACCGACGGCCGGTGACTACCCCTTTCACAAAACAACTACTCCGATGAACTAGTATTTCCTATGTTTCTTTTTAATTTAAAAAATAGCGTTATTTAAAAGTTTTTTTTTAACATCGTACTACACACCATATTTAAAATTGCATTCACAATTTTAGTTAGATCAATACAGTGGCATAGCTGCTTGGTTGTTAGGGTGTCCAATTCTTTGGAAAAGAAATTACTGTATATACAAGAAATGGTTAAATAACATCTTTTGGATTTCCTTAACACAACAAACTATTGTAGCATAGTAATTTCAGATGTTTGGAATGAGGTAATGCTTGTGTGTTTGAATCTCACAAGCAGCAAATGTTTTCTCCACTTTTGTTGTGTTATTTCTGAAGACCCTTTATGAAATTTTTGACGGGATTAGAAGATTCTCAAAAGTTATTTCATTAATTTCTTTTCTTCTGAGTTTGGGTACATGTATGGTACTACTGCCATATTTATGAAACATTTAATAATAGTGCAATTTATTATATAAATAAAAGTAATACTAATGTACATATATTGGAATTTCGGCTTGGATCCTATAAAAGAGGTAACCAACCAAGTGTTGTTAGTCTCACGGACTTGAAGAAACACAACTCTGTCTCTCCACAAACTCAAAAACTCTCTTTCATTCATCACACAAGAACAACACTTGATCACTAGCAAGTATTTCTTGAGAAACATAGGATTACGAGTTTTTGATTCCTTCTGTTTTTTTAGACCATATGGTATTTCCCTTTATTGTCCACTCAACCTTTTTAAGCCTCACGCTTACACTAAATCCTTTTTAGCCCCTTCTTTCTTTCTTGTTTCCTTTGAGGCTCACTTTGTTAAAAGGGCTTTGCTTTGTTATCACCTTCAAAACTTTGTGCTCCGTTTCTGTGAAGCTTGTGGTGCTGGTTTACTTTCTTCTTTTCTTTTTGCCCCCTTTAACACTATATATTCCATCTTTTAACGAACCTTTGCTCCTCTTTTTGTCAGATGTCTTTGGTTCTCTCCTTCTGTTTCAAGCTTCTCTCTGACTATTCCTTTCCTTTTTAATCCCTTCGTGCCGTGCTGTGCTCTCAAAACAATCTCATCCTTATTTTCATTTCAGCAAGTATTCTATACACACACTTTGACTGTTTTTAGTTCAAAAATGGATCATCACAGTATGCTTTGTCCTATCAAATATACCGAACACAAGAGAACAATCAGAAAAGTTACTAAACCTTCCATCATAAAGCCTAAGAAGGTATCGGATGTTCGGAAATCCTCGGAGTATAATCCTACTATTCCGAGGACTGTACGGATATCTGTTACTGATCCAGATGCAACTGACTCTTCAAGTGATGAAGAAGAGCTTTTTGGGCGGAAACGTGTGAAAAGATACATTAGTGAAATCAGTATTGAGACGCAATCAATTAATGATGTTAAAACTGTGAGTACTGGTAATGGCAAGAAGCGAGTAGCTGAAGCTTCGCAGGCGAAGCAGAAGGCGTTGAAAGGGAAGGAAGTGGTGCAGCTACCGGCTGATGGAACTGTTAGGAAGTTCAGGGGTGTACGTCAACGGCCGTGGGGGAAATGGGCTGCTGAAATCAGAGATCCAGCGCGTCGCGTTAGGCTCTGGTTAGGTACTTATGATACTGCTGAAGAAGCTGCTATGGTTTATGACAATGCAGCTATTAAGCTCCGTGGACCAGATGCTTTAACTAATTTCATCACTCCTCCAATGAAGGAGAAGCCAGAAGTCAATGTGGCTTCGAATTCGGGCTACGAATCTGGTGATGAATCACACAATCTTTCTTCTCCCACCTCTGTTTTGCGGTTCAGAACTAGCCAATCCAGTGAAGAAGCAGAGCAACAAAGTGTGTCCGGGTCCGAACCAATTCTCGAAGAAACAAAAGGGGAAACGGATGTTTCAGAAGAGAATTGCACAATATCGGTGGAACAACCAAACAGTGAGCAAAACGTCGAACACCTTGAGTGCCAAGGCGAGACACTTACAATCATACCAGACTATTCAAATGAGTACTTGCCTACAGACGTTTCCTTGTTAGATGATTTTTTCAACTTTCCAGATGCAGAACAATCACTATTTAACGACACACCAAGTTTAACCAATGATGATTTGTTGACGCCATCCAAATACGTATCGTCTTGGGATTTCACAAATGACTTTGTATTAGACCCTGAGATTTGCAAATTTGATGATTCATTTCTAGACTTGGGTGCATTAGAAGTGGATAATTATTTCAAAGACATTGGAGATTTTTCCAGTGTTGATGTTCTAATGGCATTATAATTATCCAATCTCAAAACTACCATTCATTGTCACCACATTGCCAGAGCTATTGGCAAATTTTGTCTACCGGCGACAATGAGAAATCGACTAGTATATTAGAGTTGTTATTCTCCGTTTAAGTTAACGGAGTGAAATAGTAGATTCTTATTTTGATAATAAGTAGTGAGGCCCCTCCTTCTGCATTGTTTCAATGTAGTAGTAGTTATGTTTTACCTGGACTAAATGACATGCATAATGTTTACTGAAATTTGTGTTGCTCTGGCTTTCGATGTGCATTTAATTTTCAGAATCTAGTGTTTTTTTTTTCTTTCTCCCACTTGGTATGTAAATGTTCACTTTTGCTTGCTTGCTTCTCCACCGAAAGATAATTTTTTTCCACTGTTTTACCGTTAACTTTAATTCATTCCAATACTCATATAAGTTGTTCATTTTTTCCTTTACACATTGTTTAAGAAATCATAATTAATTGTAGCAAGGTAGACAACTAGTATGAGATTGAGGAAGTATTTGTTAAAGGAGTGTATTCCATGTGAACGAGTAAAAATGAACAGAGGAACTATTCACTATCACAAGATTTTTCAATTCGAAATTTCATTAATGGTCAAGAAATCTCAACCATCACGTCATACTGCTAAAGTTTTATTATCATGTGTTAGATTGTGTGTAATATAGTGTCAAAGTGGCATTCTCTTTGCCCAACGCGAGCAGGCGGGATTTGCGGTTGTTCACTTGGCCAAGTCGGTGCGTTTCTGCTGAGTGTGAATGACTTTAAGCTATAATACTGAGTAGTCACTTTGTGGTAGTTGAACATTTATATGTATAGGAAACAGGAGGAGCGGCAAACACCTTTCGTCGGAAAAAAATATTGTAAAATGATACACAAATTTATTAAACAATATATTTTAAAGACCCTTGACACAACAAGTTGTTATAGCTTAGTGGTTTAAAAAGAATTTTTATTATGCGATTTCTGGACACTCGCCCCACGGATAGGAAACGTGATGTTATTATGCATTTGTGTGCTGAAAAATGAAAATGCAGCGGGCATCCAAGGACAATCATTCCAATATTTGGCTATACAAATAATACCACTAGTACGCAGGCGATATATTGATGAACAATATGGCGAGCCGTTTATAATAATCATAACATAGCATTTGTTACCGTGCTTTACTTTGTTGCCTCTATTTATTTCTACATCTATTTATATTTATTCCGTACATTAATTATATTCAAAGTTTTAATTATAGGTGCAGAGTACCATGCAACTTGGTATTAAAATGAAATTGGTCCGTTCACTTTTACTTATCAAATATTTCCTAATTTGATTTCTACTTGTATTTGTCATTTTTTTACAAATCAAGAAAGTACATTTTTTTTCACTATTATACCCTCAATTTGTTTGTACTGGGTAAATATGTTTGAGACCCTATCAATTAAAAGAAATAAAATGATAAAGTCACTATGTCAATTATTGTTTTTCTTAATAAATGTATCAAGTCAAAATTTGACAAGTAAATTCAAACGGAGGGAAAAATACAGAATCATCATAAACATGGAAAAAATGTTCTTAAATTAGGAAAAATCAGAACCAACTGGGTTAATATAGTACTACAATTATTATTTAATGAGAGATAAAAGTTAATTTGATTACACATTTTGAGCCACCTAGCTCAACTAAGTTAAAGAAAAAATGACTAAGGGCTCGTTTGGTTGCGAAACAAGTTATTTCAGAATTGTTGTTAAATTTTTGATATGAGATAATAATAACATTACAGTCCGAGATAACAATTTACTCAATGGACAAAAATAATAGGGGAGATAGATGGAATCGTGCAAAATATTTCCCTTGTTTGTTTAACTCTTTTCCCTTAAAATAGACTAAACTCGACGTTTTTTTATAAAAAAAATATGCTTATAATATTTAACTTAATTTAGAGATATGCTGAAATTAAAGGGGCAAGTAATTGGTCAAAAGGTGAGAAAAAGTTTGAATCTAAAATGACATATAGTGAGTACCACGCTGGCTGTTCTTTTTCTTCTTTTTTATTCAAACAAAGAGAATGAAATGTAAGCAATTATATGAAATCGACACTTACCCAATTATAGTAAATTCTCATTTCTGTTGGCAAAATCCTGAATTTCTGTAAGATAATTGGCTCGAATTATTGAACAACTCCAAAGTTTTTATTAGCCAAACAGTTCACAATTCCACTATACTGAATCATTGGTCATTGGCTACAACAAATTGGTGTCAACCCTGTCCTTTTTTGCTTTCTTATTAGTCTAATATAAAAAATCATACGAATGATAATTAAGATTGTATCTAAAAATGCATGTCATATATTTATTGATATGTTGTAAGTTTTCGATCAAACATTGAAAATTAAGGATTAGGTGGCAAGTGGAGGGTAAAGTATTTCAAATCCAAAATGACACGTCTATTTTAAAATTTGAACTCAAAAGTACTCGCGATGGAATAAGGAAAATAATGAAAAGGGTAGTTGCAAATAGGCTGAGTTACATTGATGTGATCAGAGGTAGTTCACATGTAGTCATTAGTCATAATTTAGCAGACAAGCCAATAATTAAAAGACTTTCAATTGTAGCCAATATCTTATTACGAGTAATTCCGACAACTTCAGGAGAAAAAGACTATTACAAACTCATTAATTCAAGCTTATTATTTTCATAGGATCCAAGTGTTGGGTTTTATTTGCCTTGATTTTTTACCATAAATAAGTTTTCCTTTTAGGAAAATGTTTTAATATTTTACTAGTCATTTTCTTGTAGAAAAGGTTTTAGGACTCTATATATATATAGGCATGTTCCTTCTAACTTAATTAGTATTCACAATATAGTCCTAGGGTTTTGAGAGTTGCGGTTATGGAGGAGAATTTTGTGTACCTCCTTGTATTCCGAGTGAATTGGTTGAGGTTGTTTCTCTATATTTTGTATTCTCATATTTATAGTGGATTGTTCATCTCCTTTGTGGACGTAGGTCGATTGACCGAACCACGTTAAATCTGTCTCTTTTGGTGTGTTTCTGGTTTATCTTCTTACTCGTGGTCTTTCGAGGTTTACTTTGTTAGCTTCCGCATTACACCCGCTTATTTCGATTCTAACACCAAGTTGCAAATATAATTGTACGTGGAGAAAGATTATATTTTTTTTTAGTCCACACCCAATCTTAAATATGATCACTAATAAAACTTTACTTTGCCAACAATAAAACGTGTCAGTGTTTGAAACATTGAGTTGGAAATTATTTAATAATTTTTAACTTTATGCGCAAAAAGTCCAAACAAACACTTCGCCTAAAATTATTTTCCATGTATGAGAGGTACGTGGTTATGCACAGTTGCACACCTATTTTTAGATGTAACATTTGCTTCCGTTTCAAAATAAGTGTGTTTTTTTCTTTCTGAAAATTAATTTAACTTATCCTTAAAATTATATTAGATAAGTTTAATATTTTAAATTAAAATATAGATATTCAAAAATTATATAAAAAGTAATCTTTTTATTTTATAATATGATGAAAATATATTTTAAAGTATTGGCTAAAGTTTACATAAGAAATACATGCACATTGTATTCATTGGTTTATTATAGGCATAGGATGCGGGTAAAATTCTTTTTTCCACTAGTTATTCCATATTCATTACTCCTTTCAAATGTTTCAATCAACATGTGCTTATTATAAGGAGTGATATGTGTTTGGGTTAAAATGGTCTAAGAATATTTTAATATGATGTGATATTATTTATTTTGAGCTAAGTTCACGCGATTTTCTTCAAAATATTTCATATCATTAAGTGTATCTAACACGTTATAAGTATCATTTTTTTTCAACTATCAATATGAGACTTTTTTGACACTTTCCTCCTTAAACTAAGTTCCACATGGGTCGTTATCATGAATCGGGGTCAGAGATTCAATGTGTCTATGTGCCACACCCAAGTGATTCAATATTGTCTATTTTGAGTCAAACCCACCAAACGTTTCCAAAAATGTCTTACATCATTAAGAGTATTAAACACTTCATAATAAGTAGCTCTTAGCTACCAAGTGAGACTTTATTCGCACATCAAACAACAGTATACCCATTTTCTCAAATTGTAAGGAAAGCTAGCTGCAATCAAACAAAATATTTAATTATCCTAATTTGAATTACCTTTGAATAAAGTAAGTTACTCTCCCCTAATTAGTCTTCATTTTTCACGTATGAAAACGTGTATAACGGTATTGTTGTCCTCTTCTCAAATTATTTCTCCATTTTAGTGAAAGAAAATGAGATACTCAAATCCCCTTTCTGACCATTCGTTTCTTCACAAGCCAACATAATGATTATTAATTTAGTCGTCTTACTCCCTATTCATTCGTAGAATTGGGAAAAGAGACTCGTGGCTCCTACTCCATATCTCCATCATTCTAATTAATTAAACTTTTACGAGCAGTCACCTCATCTAAAAATTTAAATAATTAAAAGAGAATATACCCTTCTCACATACGAGTAGCTTGATTCTCTATTTATTTTGATATTATACTATTTGTATAGGATATAAATCACATTTTTTATTTATTTAATTATATTATCAATATTTAATATTTTCATATTTTGTTCTTTAACATTTTACAATAGAACATTAGTCAAGATTGTCAGACAAAAGAGAAGACTACTATGTTAGAAAGGAGAAAATTTTCTACTAATTAGCTGAAATCGACTAGATTTCAAAAATAATTTTTAGCGGTAATAAATATGTACATTAACAAATAGTGCTAAAGTACACTTACCGGCATTAGTTAATGTCATTGGATCCTATGTCGCTATAGGCTTTAGGAAAATTTACGAAAGAGGGTTAATTGCCGCTAAAAGAACACATTTACGGCAATAGCGCAATAATTTCAGAAGTTATAAACTTATAATGAAGATTTCAAACATTCCCACAAATTACTTTCTAAAGGGAACAATATAATTATGATTAACATATAGATGCATGTTACACTGTTATTGAGATTTGAGACCGAAGGAAAACGTTGAATTTGATAGAAAGAGCATATATGAGAAGTTTTCACACTTATAATAATAATAATTAAAAAAAAAACTGTCCATATCATCTTGACACTTGGTAGCTGGCAATTAGACAAATGAAACAAAAGAATAATTATTTTACGTAGTCTTTATCGATAAGTTGCACAAGTTTTTCAGGTTCAACATGACCATTAAAACTTTTTACTGTTTTTAATTAATTTTGGATTTTCATTTACTGTAACCAATTAATTCACCATTGCTTAGACAACAATCTAGTAACTAATTGACTCCTTAAATGGTCATATGTGAATGTTCTTTAACGTTCTATGCTTTAAATGTAAGTAAAGTTCTAATTTAGTATTAATACTATGTTCTTCTACTTTTGGTTGAGTATAATTGTGTGCACGCTCACGAGAAACAGATAATTTATAAAATGGTTAAACACGTGCGCATGCATCTTCATGCACAGAATTACTTATATACTTTAGTGACACAATTAATTACTACTAAAACTCTTTGGTAGTGAATATAATTCAACAACTTAATGTGTAGGTTGCTTAAGTCCAAAGATTACCGTTTCATTTTTGTTTCCATCCGAGTAGACATTGAAATTTTATTGGATAAATTCATATTAAATTTTGAATTAAATATTAAATATATGATATTATTTTGAGTTGAGATCGATCAAGTCAAATTATTGGTTAATAAAATTGGATTAATGTTTTAGTTAAAATTATTTGATTTAAATGAAGTCCAATTACATTTGGATCAGTTTGCTAAGTTGACAAGACGATCGTCCAATCCATAGTTTTCTAGCCCAATTAAGGTTTACTAGAATTACTTGAAAACCAAAATATCCCAAGCCCTTGCTCGTGCTTATAATATGGGGTCTTCATAAGAACAAAGAAAAGAGGAGAG
This sequence comes from Solanum etuberosum, assembly GCA_029582245.1. Classification (NCBI taxonomy): domain Eukaryota; kingdom Viridiplantae; phylum Streptophyta; class Magnoliopsida; order Solanales; family Solanaceae; genus Solanum; species Solanum etuberosum. The sequence continues at coordinate 63,916 of JAJONR010002134.1, forward strand.
AGAAATACATGGAGAAGTTATGTTTTTCAGTGGTGATTTATAAGTCTAAGATAAGTCTTTGTCTCTAAATAGTGAGCCACAAGATTGTGATCAAAGCTTGGAATCTCAAATCATGTCTTTTTAGATTTATTTGGTATGTCAAATTACAAAATTAATAGAAAATTGGAGTTTATTTCTCTTTATTACTTAGCTAGCCAAACTACAAAGTTTTAAATTGAAAAGACTTCCTACACAAAAGAACACCATATATAACATTTTAAATTGTCACTGACTAGGTGCTCATATTTCTAGTTTTTTTTTTCTTCATTTCTTTCAAGATTTTACAGACACAAACAAAGCAATAAAGTAAACAAACAAAAAAAAAATGGATACAAACATCGAAAAAGTTTTGGACCACAAGCAACAGCTATATATCTCTAGAGTTATTTCCCAAAGTAGTTAGGTTGAAATCTATCATCAAAAATCTTCAGAAAATCCAAATGTACAGAACATTTTCTTTCAATATATGGGCAACTACAACTAAAGACAAACAAACAAAAGCATTACAGAATAATTTGTCAATATTCTTCAATAGCACAATAAAAGAAAACATTTTTAGAAAATACTTAAAATAGACAGGAGGCATGGTGGTCATGTTTTTCTTATTTTTACTCATCAGTATGCCACTTTCTGGAATAGGCAATTATATTATTTTTGTTATCTTGGTATATATTTATATTCTGAAAAAGGAAAGGAAATATGATTACATTGCATCAATTTCAAAAAGCCAAAATAATTTGATAAATGTAAAAATGTAAGAGTTCAATTGGTGGTACCAGTCGGCATATAAATAAGAAAAAGGCCCAAATAAAGCAGAACAAATCCCCTAGAAGTACACCTGTTAGCTACTGAGGCACTGCTTATTTAGTTTAGATTGTTATTGCGTTTGTAGGGTTAATAAAAGGAAGTTGCCCAACTGCTGCGCATGACAAGACAATTGGATGGCTTACAATCATCCAACAATCATTATTGCAACTTACTAAGTACTCCTACTTGTTCAAGAATGTCTAATCATGATACTTCAGTCGTATATGTTTAACATTGATCAGTTCGTCTTTCGAAAATAGGCTAAGAAAGTCATCGGTTTGAATTTGAGGAAGAAGACTTTTTTCATAGTTTAAAATAAGTAAATTATTGAAATTTCAAGAAAATTATTGCGATATTTCTTTTCATATGTATCCTTTTTCTTTATGACGTTTTAACTGTTTTATATTTTTAGAAAAATAGTTTGAGGATAATCAGAAGTTAATAATGAAAAGTAATCCTTAAATAATTTTCTTAAAAGGTATGATATATTCCTTAAAAGAGTATATACACGACTAGATTGTTTGGTTTAAAAGTAAGTTATGCCGGAATTGGTAACGCTAATATTATTAATATGGGGTAAATATTCTCTCCATTCCTTTTTTAGTTGTCATGTATGCTAAAAATACTTGTCTCAAAATAGTTGTTGATTTAAATAATCAAGAGATAATTAATTATTTTTTTCAACTTTGCCCTTAACATTAGTTATTCTACAAATGTTGGAATGTATGCGCCCACTACTACGATAGGTCCAGGTCCTCAACACAGTTACGATGAACAAAAAATAAATACAGAAGGTAAAGATAGCACACACAACTTTACGTGGAAACCTCCTTGCTCAAGGGAGTAAAACCACGACCTGTCTCACAAGATTTTCAATCTGCTTTTACTAAACTTCTCAAGCCAAAGTAAAACCCAGTTTACAACGCACACCAGATTAACCTGCTAATCTCTATTATGAGTAATACCCTATCACTCAATGAGCCAAAGCAATGCCTGCATTGCCCACTATACTAACCCAACTGATTAATATAGACTTTGACGTAAGACACGAAGTTGTCCTCAACTAAGTTCTTACAATGATTCACCCAAACTTGAAACGCTTCTATCACAAGCGAAACGATTCCTACAATATAAGCACAAATACAAGCAATCAAAGTAACAGCTGGTTCATGAAGCAATTAGGAAATCTATGACGTCCCTTGCTGTTTTTGAAGCTTGAATATCTCTCTTGCATGAATGAATGGAAATGTTGTTTGTCATGCTGAATATATCAACCATCAAGAGTTAATACACGTTGGACAAACAACCTCGTCACTTCTGATTGGTGTAGTACTCTGACGACCTCACCAACTTCTGACGTGGACAGCTTTCCAGCTGTCTAGCATATGGACCTGGACGAACATACTTTGCAGAGGACCGGGTCCCTGCATTTGTGAGGAGATCATCAAAACATCTGGGAGCATCAAGACTTATCATTTCCCCCCTTTTTTATGATGACAAACAATCGTGAAAACGCCTCACATGAGTTTAACATTCATGCAATCAAAAACATTAACTCCCCCAGTCAGAAATATCCCTCCCTTTTGTACTAAGCACAAAACAGATGGCCACTTCCAGTTCCCCCTATCAGTAACCCAATCTTCTACTAGTAACCCCATCTTCTACTAGACCTCTAATTTCACAGCCCAATCTATTCCCCCTTTTGACATCATTGAAAAGGAGTAGCAGTAAACATACAGAGACTGCATGCCAAACGTTAGGAATTCAGGGCCATGGGCCACACAGTACATGCACAAGTAAGCAGTAATAGAGAAGATGGAAGCATACAAGACAAGGCACAAGACACAATGTTATTAGATCACAGAACTGACCACAGTAGTTAGCCAAAACAGTACATTTGCCACTAAGAGTTAGATAGGAGGAAAAGAAAAAATAGGAGACAAGACACATTTAAGACGGAGGGTGAGTAAGAGTTCTCATCAGCCAAGACATCCGCTCATTTGCATCAACATGAGCTTGAAGGATTTGCTTGTTGAGAGATTTGACTTCCTCACTGAGTGAGGCATTTGTCTTCAGCAGCTGCTCATTTTCAGCTCTCAACTTCGCGACCTCTTTCTCATCCACGACACTAGTACCAGGTCCCTTGGAGATAGCCTTCTGCAACTTAGCCTTAAGTTGTGCAATCTCAACCTTCTTATCATTCAGGATCACTATAAGATCAGTCAACTCTCTTTTGAGAGATGCTTGCTGCTCTAGAAGATCTGCTACCTGAGACCTACCCCTTGCCTTCCCCTCAACACATTCACACTCCAAGAGAGTGACGGCAGTAAATATCTGCTTAGCAGTACCAGGTACTCCACGACTAAGAGGCACTTCAAAATATTTGAACACATGGTTTAACAAATAGCCATAATGAATGCCATGTTTGGCGAACTTTCAAGTCATCACTCGGTGCATGTGTTCAAGCATTATGGCAGAAAGATTGATTTCCTCAAGTTCATCCAGTTTTTCCATGAGAAATAGATCAGCAGCAGATGCCACAGTTCTCTTCTCTGTCCTTGGCACCAATACCTTGTTGATGAATTCAAACATCAGCTGGTACTCCCCCTTGAGATATGTCTTTGGCAGACCTGCACGTTTGATGTCCCCACGCTTTGTAGCCTGTTTGGTGAATTCACTTGAGGGTTTGCAGCCTTCAACTGACCGGATCCCTTTGACAGGCACACCCAGAATGATTCCCAAGGTTTCCTCATCCAAAAATATCTTGACCTCTTTAACAGTAGTCCTAACCCCCCATCACTCAACATCTCCATCTTATAGTAGAATTCATGCACCTCAGGTTCATGGAAGTATGGTGCTGAGGCTTCAAATAGATGATCCCAACCTTGTAGGGAGACAGAATAAAAAATAGTGGACATACCGAATTCTGTTAGGATTTCAGGGTCGAAAACTCTTCCATTCAGCACCTTTTAGTTTTCCATTTCTACTATACGCTCTTCCCTTGTCATTCTTTTTCTTTCTTGTTCACACCCAGCAGGGTCATTTTCGAGATTAGTCTCAGGAACAGTATCAACTCCTCCTAGATATGAGACAGCCATTGTTGAGGCATTGGCACCTCGAACCCCTTTTCTACGTTATACCAGGGGATTTTCTTCTTCTCCCTCTTCCTCACTATCGACATCAAAAGATTTTGGAGTTTGGTCGAACATGGGTTGGGAACTGTGAGGGTTTCCGGCGTTCTCGACTCTTGTTCCAACATAGTTGGTTGAACATCTCCTCGTAGGGAGGCCAAACTTTGTACAACCACCAATTCTGCTGCTGTTGCGAGAATGTTTGACTCAGGACCCTTTCCCTCAGGAAAATCTCCATCAAATAATAGCTCGTAGACAACACAGCCCTAGAAAACACTTCTACTTCTTCAGTAGGAAGATCAGCACTGGGTTTCACAATCGATTGGGCCTCCGAGTTTTGAGATTTCTCACCGGATAGAACCAACGTAGGAGAACAGGGTAACACTTCCCCAGATGGAAGTGCAGGAGATGCCACCACTTCAGTGTGAGGAGTGTTGGATTCACCTGTCTCACCACCTCCACAGATAGGTATGGAATGGGATTCTTCTGGGAGAGCAATGGAGAAATTGAATGAACTGGGGTTTTCAATTTCTTGGGAGATATGAAGCTTTGAGGATGAAGAAGAGTTAGCCATTTTGATGCGAAGAGAAAGAAGGCAAAAAAAAATAGAATAGTGAATACAAGAGAGGATTTAGAAGAGATTAGGACGGTTTGGATTCACTAAAGGATGTATTTAAAAACAAGAAGGGTATCGAGTCCTCTGAACAGTAGCGACGCTTGGATTTAAAGGAAAAGACATCTGAAACTGAAGCGATGAATGGGGGAAGGACACGTGGCAGTGACTGTTGACGGATAACTGTGCAGCATAATTGATACTAACCTTTGAGGACCAGGTCTCTTTCTTTATATGGCCTGTCTGGATGAGTTTATCTTCCCTCTAGCCAACATGCCATGAGTGTATTCCTGCAGTAAGGTACCAGATGTGAATTTTCAGACGAAAAGCAAAACAACCTGTATAGATACCTGCCCCTCTTAACATAGTCATAAAGAGGAGTTTCATGCAAGCTGGTTATGAAATCAGGTGACTTTGTGCATCCCTAGCTTCAGTCTGTTTTTGACAAAACTTTCTTTGCTCAAAGGCTTTGTAAAGATGTCAGCCACTTGGTCTTCTGTCTTGCAAAATCTCATCACCACATTCTTCTTCTCAACATTATCCCTCAAAAAATGATGTCTCACATCTATGTGTTTAGTCCTCTTATGCTGAACAGGGTTCTTGGCCAAGTTCATTGCACTTGTGTTGTCGCATATGAGAGGAATAGTGTCTGTGAGAACACCAAAATCTTAGAGCTGTTGCTTAATCCATAAGAGCTGAGCACAGCAAGATGCAGCAGCCACATATTCTGCTTCTGCTGTAGACAAGGCTACTGAATTTTGCTTCTTGGTGCCCCATGAAATCAGTGATGATCCTAGGAAATGTGCCATGCCTAAAGTGCTTTTTCGATCAACAAGAAAACCTGCATAGTCAGTGTCAGCTTAACCAACTAGATCAAAAGAGTCACCAGAAGGGTAGAAGAGGACCAGGTCCTATGTTCCCTTCAAGTATCTCAGTATTCGCTTAGCTGCCTTCAGGTGTGATTCCTTTGGTGCTACTTGGAACCTGGTGCACATCCCTATACTGAAAACTATGTCAGGCCTGCTTGCAGTGAGATAAAGAAGTGACCCAATAATTCCCCTGTACATGGTCTGATTTACATCAATTCCTTCTTCATTCATGTCAAGTTTCACACTTGTGCTCATGGGAGTGTCAAGAACTTTTGCCTCAAGCATTGTGAGCTTTTTGAGCAATTCTTTTATGTACTTCTCTTGGCATATTAACGTGCCCTGATGAGACTGTTTGATCTGCAACCCCAAAAAGAAGGTGAGCTCTCCCATCATGCTCATTTCAAATTCACTACTCATCAACTCAGCAAATTATTTGCACAGTGAATCTGAAATATCTCCAAAGATGATGTCATCTACATATACCTGCACAATCAACAACTCCTTACCTTTGGATTTTAGGAACAGAGTATTATTAATTTTACCTCTTTTGAACCCGATTGCAAGTAGGAATTTTGATAGGCGCTTATACCAAGCTCTGGGAGCTTACTTCAGGCCATACAGAGCTTTATCCAACTTCACCACATGGTTTGGGAAATCAGCATCTTCAAACCCTGGAGGTTGCTTGACATACACCTCCTCATTCAAATGCCCATTCAGTAAGGCACTCTTGACATCCATTTGAAACAGTTTGAACTCCATGTAGGCAGAAAAAGCTATTAAGATGATGGCTTCCATTCTGGCTATAGGATCAAAGGTCTCGTCATAGTCGATCCCTTCCTCTTGATTATATCCTTGTACCACGAGTCTTGACTTATTCCTGGTGATAATCCCATGCTCATCAAGTTTGTTTCTAAATACCCACCTAGTCCCGATAATGGTTCTGTTGAGAGGTCTGGGGATCAGGTGCCACACTTTACTTCTCTCAAACTGATGTAGTTCTTCATGCATTGATGCTACCCAATCAGCATCATTTAAGGCTTCCTTGATATTCTTGGGCTCAATGGTGGATATGAAGGCTGAATGTGCAACCAGATTTCTTATTTTGGATCTAGTTTGTATTCCAGAGTCAAGTGGGGAAACAAGATTGTCCAACGGATGAGAGGATTGATGTTTCCATCCGGACTTCCTTGTTGTATCTTCTTCAATATCATCAGCAGATTCATTTTCTTCAAGCTCTGGGTTCTGAGAATTTCCATCCTGAGTTGCATCGGAGGGACCAGGTTCCTCTGTGAGTTATGAGCCTTTTTCTTTCCTTGAAGCCCGTTTACTTTCATGAGTTTGGATTGACTTGTCTTGATGATCGTTCATCAGTTCCTCCAATTCAATGTCTTCATTGTTTTCATCCTTGTTGTTGTCATTAGATTCATCAAAAATCACATTTATACTCTCTTCAACACACATAGTTCTTTTATTGAACACTCTGTATGCCTTGCTGGTAGAGGAGTACCCAACAAATACCCCTTCATCACTCCTGGCATCAAACTTGCTAAGATCATCCTTTCCATTATTTAGTACAAAGCATTTGCAACCAAAAGGATTCAGATGAGCAATTGAAGGTTTCCTGTCATTCAGCAATTCGTAAGGAGTTTTCTTGATCACAGACCTGATAAGACACCTGTTTGTATCATAGCAAGTTGTGTTGACTGCTTCTGCCCAAAAATTCATTGCAAGCCCCGAGTCAATCAGCATGGTTCTAGCAATATCCACCAGTGTTCTGTTCTTTCTTTCAACAACTCCGTTTTGCTGAGTTCTTGGTGCAGAAAAATTGTGATGGATTTCATTTTCAGCACAAAAGTGTTCAATTTGAGAGTTTTCAAACTCTGTGCCATAATCTGATCTGAAGCTTGCTATCTTGCAGTCCACCTTCAGTTGAATTGCTTTGGCAAAGGTGATCAATAGTCCAGCTGTCTCGTCCTTGGTTCTCAAAAACATTTCCAGGTAAACCTGGAGAAATCATCAACAATTACCAGAATGCATTTCTTACCTTCTCTGCTTTGAATTCTAACAGGTCCATATTGATCCATGTGGAGGAGCTCCAGTGGTCTGGTAGTGCTCACACCTTTCTTGGTTTTGAAGGATCATTTCGTTTGTTTCCCCCTTACACAAGCCTCACAGACTTTGTTGTCAGAAAACTTCAGTTTCGGCAGTCCACGGACCAGGTCCCCCGCAGCAAGCTTGTTTAGCAAAGATGAGCTCACATGTCCCAACCGCCTATGCCATAGATTTGCATTGTCAGTTTGAGCACTTAGACATGAAAGACTATCCCCTTCTACCGAGTCAAGATCTGCAACATATATGTTTTTGACTCTTTTGGCAGACATAACAACTTTGTTAGTTACACAGTTAGTGACTAAACACCTGTTAGACAAGAATTTAACTTCATTTCCCTTATCGCAAATTTGAGATACACTTAAGAGATTGTATTTCAAACCATTCACATAATGAACATTACCAATGGAATGATCTGCTGATCTTCCTATTTTTCCAATTCTAAGAATGTACCCCTTCTTGCCATCACCAAATGACACACCACCGCTCTAGTGTGCTTCCAAAGAGAGGAAGTTTTGAGTGTCTCCAGTCATGTGCCTTGAGCATCCACTATCTAAGTACCAGCACTGACTGTTTCCTCTCTTCTGCACAAGAATCACTTGTTAGACTTAGGAACCCACTTGAGATGGAGTTCCCAAAAACTATGAAAAGGCTTAATGAGAAACCTTCCTGTCCATGGGGGCAAAGTGTTCTTGCTAAAATGGTATCTGAGACCAGGTACCCTTTTCTTTTTCACAAAAACTTTTCTCGATTTGAAAAACTTCTCCTGCCTTTCTTTTACTCCTTTCAGAGTCTCACATTTTTCTTTCAGATGGCCATTTCTTCCATAATGGGTACACAAAAGATTTTCAGAAACAAAGACATATTTACTGTGGGGATTGTAGGGACGCTCTATCTGTCTACAACCTAAGCCTTTTTTGTTGTTGAACTTCTGATTCGCTAAGTTAGAAAGGATTTTAGACGAGTCAGTCCATTTGATGGAGTGGTTTAAATCTTCTTTGATCTTACACAGATCTTTTACTAATTGAGAGTTTCTTTTAATGGAGGCAACTAACTTAGACTCAGAGGCCTTCAGTTTCTCTTCTAGCTCGACCTCAAAGTTACTGAGTTTTCGTTTCCCACCCTCAGAGGTACCAGGATCCTCGTTGGGCTGCAAACTATCAGTCTCTAGAATACTTATCCTAACACTCATTTCAGATATTTGAGAGTTAAGAGCTGTATTTTCATCTTCGCACAGACTCAGGTTTTCACTTATCATGAAATTATCAGAAGTTAATTCATCAACTGAGTCAATTAGTACTGCAACAAGTTTTCTCAATCTTTTAATGGAAAAAGTGTCTAGGTCACTTTTGAGATAAAAAAGGGTTACCTCATCCTGATTTTCCTCATCATCAAATTTTGCCATTAGTGAGAAAATGGAGTTGAATACAGTTTCATCATCTTTGACAGCCATCATCGAGACATCTTCTTGACTACCTTCCTCGGATTCGCTGGATGCATTTCCCCATACAGCAAAAGCTTTCTTCACTAATTGATCAGCATGAGCCTTTCTTTTGGCATGGTCTGGGACCTGGTCCCTTCTTCGAGGTTTGAAGTCCTGCGTTTCCTGCTTCTGGCTTGGACAATCCCTCATGAAATGGCTAGGTTTCCCACATTTATGACAAAGATCATTTGCATTTGTTGCTCTGCTGGTGGAAAACCTTTCCTTTGAAAACCTCCATGCTTCTTGATTATCTTCTGGAACCTTCTAGTGATATATGCCATTTCATCTTCTTCTTCAGTCCCATCATTTGAAGATAATTTCAGGATCACTGATTTCTCCTTTTTTTCTTCCTTCATGATTGACCCCTGTTGTCTGTTCAACTCGTAGGTTTGAAGATTTCCAATCAGCTCATCCATGGTGAGTACCTTCAGATCTCTTGCTTCAGTGATAGCATTCACTTTGCTCTCCCAAGAGTTGGGAAGCACCTTGAGAATCTTTCGAACTTGTTTGCTTGGTTGAATAGGTTCACCAAGACATCTCAGTTCGTTGGTTATGGAAGTGAATCTGTATTCATCTCGTGAATGGTTTCGCCTTCCTTCATACAGAAGTTCTCATATTGAGTTGTTAGTATATCGACCTTAGACTCTTTTACTTGTGTCGTTCCTTCATGGGCTGTTTTGAGACAGTCTCATATCTCTTTAGTTGTCTTGCAAGCAGAGATTTTGTTGTACTCATCTGAGCCGATTCCACATACCAGAATCTTTTTGGCTTTATAGTTCTTCTCTATCTTCTTCATGTCCGCTTCGTTGTATTTCTTTCTTGTTTTGGGGATTACCGTAGTAAGTTCTCCATCTTTCACTTCTTTGGTGGGAATGTAGGGTCCGTCAAGAATCACATCCCACAGCTTAGTATCTTCAGCATTGATGTAGTCATGCATGCGATTCTTCCACCAACCAAAGAACTGTCCGTTGAAACGAGGTGGTCTGGTGGTTAACTAACCTTCTTCCATGTTGGGTGGAGCAGCCATTCCTTCATGATCTTTTCTTTTCTTGGTGTTACCCAAATAGAAAAGTGAAGCTCTGATACCACTTGTTGGAATGTATGCGCCCACTAACTACGATAGGACCAGGTCCTCAACTCAGTTACAATGAACAGAAAATAAATACAGAAGGTAAAGATAGCACACACAACTTTACGTGGAAACCTCCTTGCTCAAGGGAGAAACCACGACCTGTCTCACAGGATTTTCAAACTACTTTTACTAAACTTCTCAAGCCAAAGTAAAACCTAGTTTACAATACACACGAGATTAACCTGCTAATCTCTATTATGAGTAATACCCTATCACTCAATGAGCCAAATCAATGTCTGCATTGCCCACTATACTAACCCAACTGATTAATATAGACTTTGACGTAAGACACAAAGTTATCCTCAACTAAGTTCTTACAATGATTCACCCAAACTTGAAACGTTTCTATCACAAGCGAAACAATTCCTACAATATAAGCACAAATACAAGCAATCAAAGTAACAGCTGGTTCAGGAAGCAATTAGGAAATCTGTGACGTCCCTTGCTGTTTTTGAAGCTTTAATATCTCTCTTGCATGAATGAATGGAAATGTTGTTTGTCATGTTGAATATATGAACCATTAAGAGTTAATACACGTTGGACAAACAACCTCGTCACTTCTGATTGGTGTAGTACTCTGACGCCTCACAAACTTCTGACGTGGACAACTTTCCAGCTGTATAGCATATGGACCTGGACGAACATACTCTGCAGAGGACCGGATCCCTGCATTTGTGAAGAGATCATCAAAACATCTGGGAGCATCAAGACTTATCAACAAATAAGAGAAAGATATATAGATAAAGATTAAAGAATTATAAATAAGGGATATATAGATCAAACAACACTCCTTATACCTAATTTACTTCTCAAGGATTGTATCAAACCTTATCATGACAACTAAAAAGAAACGGAGGGAGTACTAAATAAATTGTTATTGCAGTACTTATGTATCTGTATAGGTCAGGGAGGAGCCACCTTACTGTCAGGGGGTTCGGAATTTCCTTTGGCGAAAAATTGTTATACTATTTATATATGATTAAAATAATTTTTTATGTATATATTGTAGATGTGAAATCCTCTTCGGCTAGTTTGTATACTACTTCTTTATTGAATCTCCTTAGTGAAAATTCTTACTCCGTCGTTGATATAGGTGACAATTTCTTTTTAATAAATTAAATATACTTTTTATATAATTATTAACTAGCACATAGATAGTATTTAAACAGTTAAACTCATGCTTAATTAGGGTTTGCATTAGTTAATTATGTGGTGTCACGTGAGATGAAAATTTAGTTTAATCTTAGATGAGTACATTACATACGGTTTTGTATTCACGGGTAAGTCAAAGTTTTAAAGTGTATGTATATATGCAGTTGGGAGTAATAATAAGTAATCTGTGTGTACGTACTGACTACTGACTAGTTTTGGTAATTTTAAGGGATACAAATTAAAATAGTAAGGCTAGTGAGACATATACTTACACCTACAACCTCTTTGGCCTCTTTCATAATTCACTTTCCTAGGACACGTACCTCTCTGGTCCATACAGCTAGTATTTAATTCTCTCTTTTCTGTCATAACACATAGGGCCATTGTCTATCAAATATTAGGGTCCCTTGTTAGAGACGTAGAGTATATGAAAATCAAGCTAAATAGGGTGGATTGGAATTAGTAATATTGAGATTAGTTGTGTTAAAATTATTTTTTATCTCGTATTTGGTTTGATATAATAAGAGTAGTTATGTTTTTATCCATGTTTATCTATATTTAATAGCCTATGTATTGTTAATATCATGATTTGTTATGTATAAGTTATACACCCTATAGTATGTATTACTTCTTTCGTTTATGTTTCATTTCACGAGAGTTAACTTGACTAATCTTTGGAGTTAAAGTAAAGTAAATTAATTAAATAATTTTAATTTTAAATGTTCGAAAACTATTTATACAAAATTGCTATATATATATATATGCATTACTTCCTTTTTTCACGTTTCATTTCACGAAAGTTAAATTAACTAATTTTTGAAGCTAAATAAAGTACATTAATTTAATACTTAAAATTTTAAATTTAGATATTCAAAAACTAAATACTATAATTAAGTTGCAATCCTACTTATATTAATATGATGAAAAAATACATCTTAAGACAAACTAAGGGAGTAATATACAAAAATATACCTTTGCTGACTATTATTTTGACGGACATTGCTATAAAAATCCCAAATTCTTTTACACCATCGCTATGCATAAAGTAATATAAAACTTAACTCTTACTACTAATAAATTAGCTCAAATAAATTGGCACACATTTCGTGGCCAAGTAGTTAACTTCTTCCAACCATTAGTGATGTGGTGGGTGGAGAAGGTTTAAAGTTTTATTGGATGATTGAATGATGATGACTAAGTTACATTAAAAAGAGTATGTGTGAAGACTGATCCTCAACCTACAGGTTTTACATAACTTGATAAAAGAAAGAGCTTCATCTATGATGTACGTACGTGTGACACAATCTGATTCCACTACTTGCAGATCACACTGAACCAAAAAGAAACTACAAACAGCTTAGTTATGAGCACTTTTTTATCCACTCAGTATTCGAATTTGTCTGACTAATTTGAATTCATACAACAAAAAAATAAATATATATGACCACACATATATGTGCATGTTCAATCCCATGTGTCAAGGTACTTACGAGTTCAATAAATTTTGGTAACTATGGATCTTATGTTTATATATATATATATATATGATTCAGAATTTACAAACTAAAAATCTTGAATTCGTCCCTACAATACCTAATACATCTGTGGTTTAATGGACAACACCTTCAAATTAAAAGTTATAAGCCTCATTGTTGTTGCTAATTTTCTTTTAATTCCTTGTATAAGGGGTTGGCATAACTCTAGGTCCCCCACAACTTTTAAGCCAAGTGGTCTGGTGTAAGACGGCTGGCGATTGCTCTTTTAAAGAGAAGCAGCAACAATATTCACGCTGGTTGGTTAATCTAACGGTATTGCATAGCAACTTGTGGCCTTGTATTATTCCTCGTTACAATGTTTGGTACTGAGCAAAGTATTGAGCATCATATTTACTTTTTAAATTTTTAATTATCGGAAAGATTCATTCTATATTATACCAACAAATAGAAAAATTGTAGCTAAGGAACTATACTAGCAACCTACTCAATTTATTCTAGAAATTTTCACAAACAATTATTGGACTATGCAATTAGAAATGTTTTTCCTTGGCTAAAGAAACATATAACTCTATCTAATTCCGTACCACTTATTATTATTTTAAGTGCATATCCCAATTTTGCATAAACGAGTTATGAAAATTCACGAGAAGAAATGGGTGTATTGTATTACCTAATAAATCCACGGAAATGGAGGTTCCAGAAGTGATAATTTCTAATACTATAGTTGATATAGTTGTTTGAATTCTTTATGATATAACAAATTATAGTATGGTGGATAATATTTCTAAGACAAATATACAAGTAAAATTGAAAGTCTAAATTTATTGAACTCAAGCTTAATTTGTAGAAATCTCGAATTGGATTATCAGAAAATGACAAGAAGCTGATGTTATGATGTACCAAATTAAATTAGGCAAAAACACTTTTCAAGCAGTAGAAAGTCAAGTTTCACCAAATTTAGTAAGTATCAATTAAGACATGATAAAGGTCAAATTGTATATCTCCTATATATGATTTGACAATGTAGACTAATCATTGACTTGATTGGGCAGCTGCTGGCCCCTTTTGAATGTTCATATATAGCATCTATTGCTTACAAATCGAGAAACAAAAACAATATTTCAACAAATACAATCATAGTAATTATAAGTAGGGATTGAATTTTCTCAATTGACGTTGGAGTTGTCCTTGTTTGAATTCAAATTGTAAACATGAATGGATAAAAATGTTTATGGGCTTTATGAATGGCGATGAGAGTCGATCAACACAATTGAAAAATACAATTTTGGGTCGTGGCAGCAAACAAAATAAAAGGCATTCATTTCTTCACTAGAAAATGAATACATAATTAAACATATTTAGCACTTATACATAAAGGAGAAACAAAATGCAAAAGTATCCTGGCCAAGTACTAGCTAGTATACTGATGGACTAGCTCAATAAAACTCCAATTCAACTTATATACGCTACTATCAGTGTAATTTAACCTGTTGTACCGAGGTCATTCATCATGTTAAAGCTCTTATTCATAGAAATGATTGAATATAGAAAGCACAACGCGTAGTGATATTAGGCCCTTTATTGAATGATTTCCTACATTTGAAAGTGAATAATATCATGTTATCATTCCCATCCGTCGTCTTGATGGCCAGAGACAGGTTTTCTAGTCTTCATTTGTGTCTCATTCTCCCCGCCAGCCTCCCCTGAAATTTCTTCGAGTGATCTACCTTTTGTCTCGGTCACCAAGAACGTGCAGCAAAATCCAACCATATTTGTAACGGCCAACAGTATCATTGCTGTCTTGATTTTATGAACATTCCCATCTTGCGTGTATTGTTGTATCCCAAATGCACTGATCATTGCCCCTGCCTTTCCAGAAGCTGCGCTCAATGCGTGGCAAGTGGATCTCACCCTTGTAGGGAACAGCTCCGCGGGGAGCACAAATGTGGTTGAATTGGGGCCAAAGTTGGCAAAGAAGAAAGTTAAACCATACAGAGTTGCGAATGTCCATTTGTGCTCTTTAGTCTTTAGGTAATCATATTTGATTCCAATGATCGCCATGAAAACAGACATCATGAAGAACCCCATCAATTGTATTCTAAACCTTCCAATTTTTTCAATGAAGAATACTGTGAACCAGTAACCAGGGAAAGTACCAAACAAGGCAATCACAAACATGGCACGCGATGTCTCAAACATCTCCCTCAAGGCAGAAATCGTGTTAGCTTTGCTAGTGAGTCCCATGACTGGAAATATGTCCTTTTGTGTGAGGTTTTGACTGTAGAAAGCTATGTCTAACAAGAACCAAGTACTCATTGTACCAATCAAATGAAGCCCGTGGCGTTGGAAGAACTCATTGGAGAGTAAAGAATACTCATTAGCTGCTTTAAATTGAGCCAATTTATCACCTTCTGCTTGAATTTCAATATCAAGTACCTTTCCCATGTTAATCGCCGCTTGTTTAGCATTTCCTTCAATAATCGCAGTGTAACGCCCTGTTTCAGGCATCTTCATTCGCCAATAATAGGTAAGAAGAGCCGGAAGAGCTCCGAGCATCAACACGATCCGCCAAACATAATCTGCCTCGGGCTCCGTGGACAAAATTTCATCCACATCAAATGGCTTCCCTTCATACTTCATCAAGAACAATTTTGAAATGATCATCGAAACGAGCCCTGCAAAAATGATCCCAACTCCTTGCATCGCGAAAACAGCAGCAATGAACGCCCCACGAGTTGCCTTGTTAGCGTATTCAGACATGATCGTAGCAGAAAGAGGATAATCACCTCCAATTCCAAATCCGAGCCAGAATCTGAAGAAACAGAGTGTCCGTATTACGCCTTTCGCGCTATACCCAAAGGACAACCCCGAGCAAAGTGCACAAAGGACCATGATAATTAATGTAAGTCCGTAGACTTTCTTTCGACCAAGTTTATCTCCGAGCCAACCAAAAACAAGCTGGCCAGATAGAGTACCTACTAGAGCAACTCCAATCACCCAATTGTTCGCTACATGAGGCAATTTTCCAGGGACATGGGTAGTTGGGTCGTAGTAGTACAAACGGCCTAAGAGTTTCGAGATAGTAGTGATACAGAACAGATCATATGCATCAGTGAAAAATCCCATTCCAGCAATGATAACAGCGGTGACATGGTACCATTGGGTACGCGCTGTGTCAAGTGCATTGAGCACTACAAGATTGTCTGAGGCCATGTTATTTTTGGTTGATGTCTGATCATCTCTAAATTGCTCAATGTATATATATATATATATATATAGACAGTTATGTGATTAATTAATTGACTTTTACGCCTAGTTTCTGTATCTAGAACAAGAAATTCCCTGATAACTATTGGAGAATATCCTTCTTCTTTCTTTGCTTAAATCAATAATATGCCTCCAACTCAACACCGTCACAAGATATTGAAACAACAATGTGATTGTGATGCTTATGCTTTACAATAGATTATGCGTCTTTGGCAATCACTTTGAGATACAGGATGCGCCAATAGTTGTTAATTGACTTGATTAACGACCACTTTTAGGCAAAGTTGTCAACATAATAAGTCAGTATAGAATCTTGACAATGAATAGAAGAAAATAGTATTTTCAGATCTCTTGTGTGTAAAACGGAAGTCTCTTATGTGTAAAAATAAAAAGGACATAAATATTTTTTAAATTCCTTTCTATTACTACTTGGGAAAGAAATCTAGAACACCATCATTAAACCATTCATTGATCGCTATCGGTATCAATCAAATGAATTTGTCAAGAGAAATTGCCTGCATGATTTTAATCCAAACAAAAGTGGGAACAATTAATGGTAATTCCGATTTTTAGCATAGAAATTGCAACTTTGTTCTTCTAGGTATGAATGATGCATAATCCAAGCTATTATCTTTGGCTTAAGCTTTTGAAATATATTCTTCTTATAAAATATGCTTCTCAAAAAATAACGATATGGCCGTTTGTACAAAGAAAAAAATCAATACACAAGATGCTTAAGAATAGACAATTGATGGCAAAAAATTGAAACAGAAAACTCAGGACATGATAAAGTATTATGCAGATAAAAGCAGGACATGAGAAATGGAGTTTCAGGTTGGTGATTGGATTTCATGAAGCTCCAATTTGTTTTTAAGTTTAGTTTCATTATTTTTTGAGTAGATATTTCAACTTTATCATGCCCTAGCCCTTCTTCACTCACACGATATTACTGGATCAGGCTCTCGCCCATTGTCCAACGTTCCCCAATCTTTACTTAGATAGGGCTTTGATTGGTCTTATGCCTTTTTTATCAACTTATGTAAGTTAGAAGCATACAAAGGGTTGATATCAAAATTGTCAGAAATCAAGCTGTATTTTGCTTATGCAAGATGTACGCGTTTCCGAAGGAGCATTGAGAAAATCCTCCTTATTCCCTCTCTATCACTTATCCTTTCTTCTCATTCATTCTTTTTCCTTCTCTTCTTTATTGCTGCAGATTTCTTCTTCGCGATTTGATTAGCCTGTGTAATTCGTTACCAGGAACTTGGGAACCACTTCTAAATATTGTTACCTATGCTTTTAGTCCCATGACTACCAAATCAAATTAGCCAATATCTAAAGGTTGTTTATTGTCTTTTTAAATTTTTAAGTCGATCGGAGGTAAACTCATTCATACACAAGAAATGTAGTCTGTTTTATATGTAAAGACCAACAAGATCTACCTATAACCATCCATCTTTTCACAAAATGTAAATACTGTAACGGATAGGCTTAGATAGATCCCTATGAATGAATGAATATCTCTTACATGGTATCTGAGCCTTTTGTGGTTTAACGACCATTCTCTCTTTCGTTCCAAAAATAAAAATTCTTTGAATAATCAGAAACGACTATTCGAATGGGAGATAATATTGAGAACTCTTCTAGCCTGGCAGCTTCAGTTGTTTCAACGAATGCCATGGGAAACTATTATCCTACATCTAATCTCGCTCACCAGTTGCCAAGTAAAGCTTACATCAACAAATTTTTTGCTTTGGAAGACACAATTTCTTCCAATGATTTGCGGTTGTGGTCTTAACCATTATATTGATGGTAGCGAACCAGCACCACCACGTGTTTTGGATGGTGATAAACCAAATCCTGCATAGAAGGTTTGGGTACGTCAAGATCAACTCGTCTAGAGTTGGATAGTCGCTTCAGTTTCAGAAAGTATTCTCCCTCAATTGGTCGGAGCAGAAACAGCTCCTGCAGCTTGGGACAAACTTGTTGCAGCCTATGCCAGTGGATCTAAACCATTGATTCGTGAACTTAAGGCACAATTACACAACTTGCATCGTGATAATGCAACTATTGAAAGTTACGTGCAAGGAGCAAAAGCTATTGCTGATAAGTTGGCTGCCTTGCAGCACTCAGTCACTAATGATTGTTCTTGCCGGATTAGGTTCTGCTTATCGCCCCTTCACAAGGTCGCTTGAATCACGTCACGAAGACATCACCTTTGATGCACTTTATGGTATGTTGTTGAATGAAGAAAGACAATTAAAACGTGAAGATGCCAGTACTGTTATTGCCCCAACAACACAGTACACACAAAGTTCATTCTCTACACATCGTGGACGCGGCAGGGGGCGTACTAATGGGGTCGTGGACGCTCTGCTAGCCATGGAAGTTTACAGCAATCTCAAAGTCAGCATTATGCCACTGCAACTCATTCGGGAACTTATTCAGGAAATCCACCCCCTTCCACTGATTATTCTGGAATTGTCTGCCATAATTGCGAAGGAAAGGGTCATATTGCACGAGTTTGTCCGTCACCTAGGACTTTGAATGGAAATCGGGTATCTGGCCGTCCCTCTTCAAATCTAGCAAGTACATCTTCCCAATCAACACAAAATTGGTTGATGGATAGTGGCACCACGCATCATCTGACATCTGATCTTGACAACCTTGCTATTCACTCAAAATATCATGGTCCGGAAGAAGTTACTCTAGGTAATGGTTCCAAATTGCCCATCTCGCATATTGGTAAAGGATCTCTATTTATTTCTGATAAGTCCTATGTTCTTGATAGTCTTCTTCATGTTCCCACTGCTACCCAAAATTTATTGTCTATCAATTCTTTTACTAATTCTAACCAAGTCTCAATTGAATTTTTTCCTCACTATTTTTTGATTAAGGACTTGGCAACGAAGGCAACTCTTCAAAAAGGACCGAATGAGGGAGGTCTATATTCCCATCCGATATGGAAATCAGTTTCTTCACCAGCTACATATGCTGCTTCACTTGGTGTTTGGCATGCGCGCGTGGCTCATGCGTCTTATCCTATAGTTCGTCGGGCTTTGCCTTCTAGTACAGTTATTTCGTCTAGTTGTGGGTCTTCTAGTTTGTGTCCAACTTGTGCTGTTAGCAAGAGTCATAAAATTCCTTTTGTTGATTCTAGTTTTCAGGCCACAGGCCCTTTAGATTTGATTTGTTCGGATGTTTGGGGTCCAGCACCTGTTATTTCAAATGATGGATACAATGTTATTTTCTTTGATCATTATAGCAAATACACATGGATCTATTTTCTTTAGTTCAAGTCTGAAGTTCTTTCCGTTTTTCTCAATTTCGAAAAATTGTGGAAAAATACTTTGGTCGTCTGATTAAGAGCTTTCAAGCAGATTGGGGAGGTGAGTTTCAGGCATTAACTTCTTATTTAAGAGACAATGGTATTACACAATGCTCTTCTTGTCCTTGTACCCCAGAACGAAATGGTTGTGTAGAACGTAAGCATCGGACATATTGTTGAGACGGGTCGTGCCTTATTAACACATGCAAGTGTTCCTTCCAAATTTTGGACAAATGCTTTTGATACTGCTATTTATATCATAAATAGATTACCAACTCCCCGTCTAAATAATCAGCCTCCCTTTCGCGTCCTATTTAATTTTGATCCTGATTACTCCTTATTGCGTGTGTTTGGTTGTCTTTGCTTCCCTTGGCTTCGCCCTTATACGAAAGATAAATTATCTCGTCGTTCTAAGAGATGTGTGTTTTTGGGTATAGCAAAATTCACAAAGGTTATAAGTGTTTTGATCCTACTTCCTCTAAATTTTTTGTTTCCCGTCATGTTGTTTTTGACGAAACAGTTTTTCCCTTTGCTGTTCAGGACGATGCTACGGTGCCTGCTACATCAACCAATGTT
>JAJONR010002135.1:0-111922 GCA_029582245.1 Solanum etuberosum
TACTGTCCCTAACATAAACTGCAATGGATTTCATTATCCTATCAAAAATACAAACAAACATGTGCTGCAATGAAGTATATCAGTTTCTTATGGGATCTTCTTGATGATTACTTCATGCCATTTTAGTATGCTACACCATTATGTCAAATTTTTTTCTCTTAGATTTGATACCAGCAAATTTGTTTGTTTTACTTTCTTTTGTTTTGAAAGGAGAGGGAGGATGTAAACTCTAATTTGGAAGTGGCTTGGTTGAGCACTAACCTTTAACAGTGAGCGTTTGATGTTAGTATATAACTTAAAGTCGTCAAGTTGGTAAAAGTTCTTTCTGGAAACAATAGGATAATCAAGTTTATTTTAGTTCTGAAAATGAAGTTCTACTGAAGATATTTGTTCTCTAGCAGGTTTCTCTTCTGGTTTTGCTAGTTGATGTGATTTTATGTATATGAACTTCTTTCTTCCAATATAATAGATAGTGCATGGCTTGTAAAGAGAAGAAGATTACATGTGCATTGGCAGTATTATTTGTAATTTTTTTGAAGAAAATGAAAGTAGTAACTGTTGAATATTACATAGAGGAGATATTACTTCCAATTCTGCAAATGTTCCTTTAATAAATTAGTGTGTTTTTTTCGGGATAAAGCCATTAACAAATGACAAACATTGCAGACCACATTGATAATTTAGGTCTTACATTTCAGCCAAAATCATTTGAAGTATTATTCTCTTGTCAATAGTTCCATTCTTAACATTAGATTAACTTTCATAGGCCTGAATTTTCGTCACAATATGTATCCCTCTTACAAGAGCAATCGTTCTCCAACACCTGATACAATTGTTCAAGGACTTCAATTTTTGAAAGCTTCCCTCAAGGCCATGTCTATCAAGGTGATTGAGGTGAGGTTTGTCGAGCACTGGGTCAATGATCAATCCTCTAAGCTTGCGAGATGCTAGGTTCATTAGTTTCTTCAGCAGGTGCCAGGTGTTGAAGCAGATGATGTAATTGGAACCTTGGCTGTTAGGAGTGTTGATGCTGGATTCAAGGTAAATGAAGAATCTTTATAAATTGCTAAGCAGGAACAAAATTACCTGACATTAAGAATTTCATACACATTTCTACATTTTCATCTTATGTCAACCCTAACTGTTAGAATCCAAGTTGTTACTTTAAAAACATTAAATAATAAAAAAACTGCTTAGGTGTAAGAAAAGAATTTTGAACCTTCTTAGAATTTCTCTGACTAATTTGCTGAATTAATACTTGGCCTCATCTTACAGTACTTACATTTTCCTTCAACAAGCTTGTCTTGTCCTTGAAATGTTAGAAAGCAAAAAATTATTTTTTACGAGAAAACTGATGAAATCTGGTGGAAAAGTCAATGGGGATATGGCAGTTGTCTGGGAGTGGAGCAGATGTGGCAACATCACCATTGAAACCCTTCACTTGCAACCCCATCTCCACCATGATGGCTCAGAGTCTCTATGCACCCGCCCATCCATAGGCATGTATCGCCAACATAGCATACAAGTACAACAAATTTTACTTTTTCGGGTTATTAGGTTAATCCTAACTAATCTTATTATAGAGAAGAAATGTACTTTGTTCTTTGAGATAGAAGTAAAAAATTGTAGTGGTGATCAGTGGCTCTATCGATGGCCAAAAACAAATTTGGAATATACTGAAGAGATGGAGGATTGTCCCAGGTTGCATTTGGTGGACAATTTAATTTGGAAGGAAAAGAATCAAAGATTTTTTGAAGGAAAACAGAACAATATTCAGAAGATAAAGACAAACTTCCTAGGGTTTTACTATTGTTGGTGTAAGCAAGTAGTGATAGGAGATACTGAAGATGTTACCTTTCTCAAAAAAAAAATATATGTAGGGGTAGAAAAATCAAGCCCAACCCGCCCAACCCATTTAAGTTTGGGTAGGTTATTGACCCGCCCATTCATTACCTCAACCCATTTCAACCCATGAAAAATTGGGTTGAAATTGTAACCCGAATTGGCTCATGAGGAATCTTGTTAAAATATTTTTAAAAAACTTTTTTCAATTTGATATGTTATATATAGCTATAATAAAGGAAAAAATAATTTTATTAGGTACTAAAATAGTTTAGAAGAACAAATAAAACAATTAAGCTTAGTAAAAATTGGGTTGGGTTGGGTCTTGACCCGTTGTATAACCCATCACCTAACCCTTTTTGACCCAAGCAAATTTGGGTTGGGTTGGGTTGAGTCTTGACCCGATTGTTGTCTTAACCCATTATGACCCACCCAAATTTAACCAACCCGCCCAATTGCCACCCCTAAATATATGGGTGTGTTTGGTTTCCTATGTATGGTTGGTCAAAATGTTTGGAAAATATTTTCTCTAGGAAAACAAGTTTCTTAAAAAATGAGGAAAATGACTTCACTAACAGAAGTAAGGAAAACAAGTTGCACAAGTGGCATTCCAAGTTTATTGTTTCCTCCCCACCCACCTAATTCCCCAACCCTCACCCCTTGACAATCCCACCCCCGCCACCCTCAAACCCTCACTCCCCATCCCATCCCGGCTCCGTAGTGTTTTGCTAGATAACATATAAACTCTAGGGATAACATTTTCTTGTTTACTTACCAAACACTAGAAAATAAGTAAGAAACCCACTTATTTTCCAAAAAAACTTTTTCTAGGAAATTCCGTGGAAAACATTTTCCTTCATACCAATCACACATATACTTGTAGCATGAAAAAGGTATGTTAGGTGTCCACTTGGACAATAGTGACCTTTTGTATCTCTGCTGCATAGCTGGAGAAGAGAGCTGATAGTGCCAGTAAAAAGTTATTTCGTACTCAAAGTATTTGTGGGCTAAGAGGTCCTTTCAATAAGTGAATCTGAAAAGCATTCCCCTGTGAATTGATCTTCTTAAAAGCTTTTCGTTTTCCAACATCACTTTGTCTTTAATAATGAAAATTACTGTCATCTGGACATAAATATTGAATTGTAATATGAGTATTCTGTATTTTCTCGTGTCTTCATTTTGAGAACTCAGTGTTGGCATGTCTTCTTTGTTTTCATAATCTCTGCTTTGATTTTTTCATTTGTTTATATACCCAAAATTTGGGCTGCGGAATTTCATCAGCTTACGTATAGTCCGTTTCTTATATTTTAGGGATCGAAGTGGTCAGTTTTTCTTGCAAACAAGTTGTATCTTAAGAACCCTCCTTTGTTATCTAGCTGATATATTTGTTGCTTGCTCTATTATTTATACAGGTACGAGTTGTTTCCCCGGATAAAGATTTTTTCCAGATTCTATCTCCATCATTACGCCTTCTACGAATAGCTCCTCGTGGATTTGAGTTAGTTCACTTCCCTTCAGCATGTTGATTAATTTGTGCTGGTTGAGACTTGATACAGCTCATATTACTTTGCTTCTTGATGAATATCTTAGCACCACATCCTTTTCTTTTACCTTGGGAATTGTATACGATCAAACTGGTGTAGATGCTGTAGTTAATTAAAATGCTGGAGCTATTATGCTAAATTTGGGGTGTCATGAGATGTGTCACGCCATGAACCTTGGGCTGGGTGGACAGACCTGCAATGCCTTCAACTTGCCCGAGTGAACTAGCTCTACATAACATAGGACTTGAAACGTACATAAAGTAGATGAAATAGATTCATAAGATAGTCATTAAAAGAATTCCATTCATAAATACTTGCTTTAAATTCAAAACTTGTCATAAAAATCAAAAACTGATAAAGTATGTATAACTGAGCACCTAGGCTCGTCTATATATGAATCCTCTAAGCATAATGTGAATAACAACGTTTATCGAGACAAGGCTCTGACATACCCACAAGCTATCGAAGCTAAATAAATAAAGACTACACCCCAAGATCAAGTGGGGCTCACTAGTAGCTGAGTATGCGGAAACCTAGTGAGTAGCCTTGTCGTCCTGGGTGTTTGAACCTCCATTGTGAAATGCAGTGCTCCCAAGAAAATGGGCGTAAGTACATGTGGAATAGTACTCGTATGTAAAACATATTGAAGAAACGTAAGAGCTGCATGAAGGGAAAAAGGACAACCCAAAGCATAGTGAATAAAATGTGAGGAGAATCAAGGAATACATACATTAGAATAAAATTAACATTGTCATCATTTACATAAAGTATCCCTTTTATAGGAGTTTCTTAAATAACTGACATATCCACCATGTGAGCACATGGAGTCCAATCTCTGCTCGATCGGCTAACCCATCCCATTACCTTGTTAGGGTAATGAAACATAGATATCATAAGTTAGCATTTAAATCCACATAATACTCATATTGAGGGTAACATAGAGGAAAATTAACAGTACTAACCTTACCGTACATTGGGATATGTAGTTTCAAGCAGATGTGTATCCAGGATTTCAAGAGGATGGGTGCACAATCACCTTTAAGATAGCTGTTCGATTTAATTATATAAACTTTTATGATGAGAAAACCTTGATGAACAAACTGTAATTAATACTATTATTATAAGTTTGATTATATAAATTTTTACATTGACAAAAAGTTGATGAGCAAACTATAATTAATACTATTATTACTAAAACCTATCATTCATTTTACAATTTCCCTCAATGAGTTTTTATACTTTGAAAACTATCAGTAAGAGCATTAGTGCTTAGAGTTTTGAATACCTTACATTCTATATACCAAACTAAGAAACCATAAAAAAAATTCTTCAACAAACACCTAATTCGTTATGAGTAATGATCTTCACGAGAGTGTTTGAGGAGAATGGTCATGGTTATTAAAATTATTTGGTCCAAAATACTTTATCATTTAGAAAGATAAGATAGAATTCATTATTTTTTTCTCATTTTGTCATTAATATTGTTTTTTCTTGAGAGTAAACAATATTGATTAGATATAAAACACATAAATTGAGTACACATCTATTATAAAAATAAGGACAAATTAGTCAACATTATTTCTTATTTATAACATTTTAAGAGATGTCCAAAACCAAAATTTGGGAAGTAAAAGATCAGTAAAAGTATAATGTTATATTAGGAGATTTAAGAACCCAAGTCAGAAGACAAAGAAAGAAAGGGGAAAATGTATATAAAGTGGGAGTAACCAAGTGGAAGAAAATTATGTCCCTAGCGATTATGGAATTAAAAAGTCAAAAGATTTACCATCACACAGTAACCAAGGTACAAAAGAAAACAATGAAAACACGGAAGAATGTTATTGTAAAAGTTACACATGGGGAAGCAATCTCTTGACTTTCAGTTTGAAGGTGCACTCAACAACCACCGAACCAAAGAGGTCACATGAGCCTGGGTTCACATGCCCTTATTTAAGTATTTAACTAGAAACAATACCATTGTTATACCTAGTCTAAGGAAGGGAGGGTTCACATGAACCCACTTCCTCCACGTAAATCCACCCCTGGTTTCGGCCTCTTGTCTTAAGAACTCATGCCTTCTCGGTTAACAATAATCCTCCGAAACTGTTTATGTGATAAAATTTTGCTCAAGGGCTCATAATCATAATTCATATTCATTGTCATGTGTATCATAACATAAAATTGTCAAGTTCATACTTTTTGAAGAAAATCATATGATCATTGTTTTATCATTATCATAGTCAAATCAATAACATTCATGGGACAGGAATATTGTTAGAATCTAGGGATATCATAAGGAGTTCATGATGTTCATAATGAAATACATGAACTATACATAATGTTTCGAAATTCATACCCTAACTCGTCTCATAGTGGAGAAATTCACGGGATATGAAGAACAGGATGTGGGGAAAACAATAACACTTCTGCATGAAGAGAGTTAGCCTTACATACCTTAATCACTCCAAATTACTTGAAGGAAAATCTGAACTTTGACGAAGAACACCAAAAAATCTATGTTTAATCCTTTGAGAGGGGTTTTCTTGAAATCCTATGATTTGAGAGATGATTCTTGTTAACAATCCATATATTAACGATAGAATAGCTTAGAAACTCTTAGAATAGACTTAACTTGATGTGGGAGGATAAGGAGAGGAGAGAAAAATTGTCCTAGGGTCCAGAGAAACGAAGTAAAATTTCAAAAAAACTCGCATAGGGTCATAGTTATAAGTTGATGACTGGGCTTGGGTTTCGATGCGTCGCTTTCTCCACCGGCGATGGGTGTTGCGTTGCGCCGTGCATCACATTGAAATGAACCATGACCTCCACTACATCCAACTTGGACATGATGGGCGATGTGCCGCATGTCCCATCGCATTTAATACTTTCCGTAACGAGCTCGGATTGACGAGTGGTTTGAAGCATTGAAAACTAGACACAAACATGGCATCTTTTATAAGTTTATAACCGTACATCCTTATCAACACGGCATAACCCATCCAAATTGAACTTTAACTCTCGAGCGCAACCATATTCTCCGTGTTCGGATCAAATTACTCATTTCGAATGGGTCAACTGTTAGTTCGGAAGTACGAGGTGTTACAAGATTCACTTAGAATAGGGTAGGAGATACAACTTTTGCTGAAGTGATTGAGAGCTAATTTACTGCTATACCCAAAATCAACTATCTATGTACTTCAGAATTTGTTTATGAACAAGTGTCATTCTGACTCTGATCAGTAAAAGGGGCAACATTCCAGTTATTGGATGGATTAAGGATTTGCGGATGTGGTGAATTTGATTCATGTGTATAAGAAAATTTATTACTGTGCCCATATTTTGATGTTTCTCACACTACAACTGTTGAGGGAACTTTGCATGAAATCAGTGTTTTGAAGTTGATAGGATGGATTCTGAATCCCCAGATTTCCTTAAAAAGGGGATCGGGAAATTAATGAACCAATATATCATATCATGGAAGTACACCATGAATTTTGATGATTGATTG
This sequence comes from Solanum etuberosum, assembly GCA_029582245.1. Lineage (NCBI taxonomy): Eukaryota > Viridiplantae > Streptophyta > Magnoliopsida > Solanales > Solanaceae > Solanum > Solanum etuberosum. Next base: position 6,895 of record JAJONR010002135.1, read on the forward strand.
AGATAGGTGAATCCTGGACTAGCTTTGCGTATTATAAAGTTGAGGCAGCATTATGTAGAGATAACCACAATGTTTAGTTCTGTTATCTTCAAGGATAAGGTATAGTTAATGCTGCAGATAATCTTTTCCTCCTCTGCCATAAGTTTTGCTATGATTTTGATGTCGTTTGCTGTTTCGTTATGGATAGTTCTGAGTCCCATCTCCTTCACTTAGAAGATACATGGTAATGGGGGTATCACGAAATTGTTTATTTTTCTGTCGTCTGACATGTGTCTGAAATATTTACCAAGTCCCTTCTGGCTTCTGGCCTTTTGGCAGGATGGTCTCATTTGGAATGGAGGAGTTTGCTGGAAAATATGGAGGACTGAGACCTTCTCAGTTTGTTGATTTGACCTCACTTATGGGTGATAAATCTGATAACATACCAGGTTCATTTGTGCTTCCTTATATAATCTTTTCATTAGATTGAAAGGTAGAAGATGCACTATATCTGGAGATGCATTGCTATCTTTTATTAAGTTACCAGTAAAGTCAAGCTCACAGATCACCAAGTATATACAAGATAGACAGACATATAACACACTATGTAAATCATAGTTTAGCATTAGCTTTTCTAATTTTAGCCAACTCCAATTTTGAATAATATGTAATTAGATTTATTTTCCTGTCTGATTAAATCAGTAAAATAAGTTATTAGGCTCTGTCTATCGAATATTATTTTTTTAAAATAAAGGTAGATTGTCGGACTTCTCGTTGTTTTCAACTAAACTCACTCAGTCCCTCCAACTTCTGAACGGCATTACCCAGAAGTATTCTGTCAAGTGCTGTCAAGAAAGTATAACATTGCGCTAGAAGCCTTTATGACTTGAGCAAAAGAAAAGCATTAACAAAATATGTTAGCACCCTTTTAGTCTACCAATAGTTTACACAAGGAAAATTTAATCAGAAAGTAGATTACTTTAGCAGCTATTCATTATGTTTTCTTGTTTTCTCTGTTGCAGTTGTAAACAGTAAGGACAACTTATCTATTATTTGTGTTTTCCTATTTCTTTGTAGCAGTTATTAGCAGTAAGGAGGTTTTTCCTCCACTTTCTCATTTCAGTGGCAGTAGGAAGTTATTTCCTAGTTATTAGGTGGGTGGTTAAACCACCAATGTTGTATTTAGAGTTGTTTGAATTCAATGGAAAGATAAGCAGAAAATATTCCAGTTTTTGAGTACTTCAACTCGAGATTCCAGGTTCTCTCTTGACGAACCAGCACCATAGGTCATAGAAAGAAAACATCAGATTTCATCTTACAGCGTCCCATAACTAGATCCATAACAGGGGACCGCGACAAAATACTTAGGTCCTTTATTGGAGGTCTGAGTGACTGACTTAAAAGCATTGCTGGCCTATTTAAGCATTCTGAAGGTTAAAGTTCAATAATGACTGACGCAATGACGAGATACAGAAAAGCTGTGAGTTCTTAAAAATGGAAATGGCTTGAGAAATTTTACCTATGTTACTCGGACTCTTCAAAAATGTCAATGGGTGCATGCCCGATTCTCCAAAAGTAGTGTATTTTTGAAGAATCCAACATGAGTGCGGCATCGAAAGTGAAGAGTCCACCCAACTTAAAATTTTACTGGGAAGTTCATGGCATCTCCATTCTCATCGTAAAAGTCCAAATGAAGAGGAGAAAAAGATGTCATATCTATATCTCATTACTTCAGAATGGTGTTGTATAGATCACTTATAAAAATGGTGCTGCTAGTTACATGTGCTCTGCCTACAGACAGATTCTGGTATTTTTCCAATACATCAAGTCACAATAGATAAGTCTGTCTCACTGGACTTTTAGGAAGTAGTTTATTAGTAGATACAAATTAGCTTCAGCTTAATGGTAGTACTCCATTGGAATCTTTCATTTTATAAAACTCAATTTTCAAAAGATCTGGCACTATATTCTTTTTTTTTCCATTTCTTTTGCAGGAGTTCACGGGATTGGAGATGTACATGCAGTTCAACTTATTGCAAAATTTGGTATGTTAATTGTTGTTAGTAATATACTCTGGGGAACCTTAATTTTGACGGGCTGTTATAAGTTAGAACTGCTTCCCCTGCTTTAGAAGGATAAATCCTTTCCATAATGGCCTCCTTTCCTGCATGTTACTGCTGCACTTATAATTGTTCGCAAATGTAGTGAACGTGAAAATGCTTATAATCCGGAGTATGCCTACTTCTAATTCTGATTCTCAGTGCCTATAGGTTGCTTGGTTTCTAGACAAATTATTATTGTGTGATGCAACAGACTGGCATGCAAAATATTCCCTCTGACTAAAAAATAATATCTTATTCTCCATTTCTGATGCAACAGACTGGCATGTAGATCTTTTGTCATCTAGAGATTATACCCAATCCGCATCCGTAAGGCTTCTATTTGAAGGTGACCGTGTATGAAAAAAGGTAGACCTTTCCGTGGAGCACACTTCAGATACTGCAAATGTGAATGACAACTTTGCATATCAGGATCTCGGGGATGATGCATGAACTGCAAATAAAGAAAGTGGCTAACTACCTGCAAATTATGACCTGGAGCCTTCTCGTACACAACTAGTATAATCCAAAATCACCATTACTCAGACATCTTTCCCCTTGGCCAAAATACGTTATTATCATGTTATAAATGTGGTACCATGGTTCTTACAGTCATCAGAATATTTTTGCAGTGTGTAATGGCAGGGAAATAATGAGAAAAAGAGTTATAACCTGGTCAAATGGGATGTTGTAACAGTGGGTAAGAGACAAGGGGGATTGGGTATTAAGAACTTGAAAAATCAGAGCAAGGCTCTCAGAATGAAATGGTTGCGGAGGTTTTGCAATGAAAATCAATCCTACTGGAAGGAAGTCATTAGTGCAAAGTATGAAGGGGAAGATTATTGGATGACCAAAACTGTTACTACACCTTATGGAGTAAGTGTATGGAGGTCCATTAGATCCTTGTGGGATGATTTCAAAAAAAATACAAGGATCAAAGTGGAAAATGGGGAAAGGACTGACTTCTGTATGGATGTATGGCATGAGGCTGGCAGGCTAGAAAATTTGTTTCCAGATATTAGTACCTTATTGTCACACCAGCACAAGTCCATAGCTGATCACTGGTCTCCTCAGGGATGGAACTTCATTTTTAGAAGACACTTAAATGATTGGGAGATTCATAGAGTTGCTGATTTTTACAACACCATTGGTCCACTCAATGGATTGGAGGGTGGTCAGGATACTTTATGGTGGAAGGGCACAAAATAGGTAATTTCAAGGTGAATTGTGCCTATAATTGGTTGAACAACTCCTACCAGTTGACAAGTAACTGGCCTTGGAAAGGAATCTGGAAATCCAAAATACCCCTCAAAGTATCATGTTTTGTGTGGTTATTGGCCAAGGAAGTAGATCTGACCCAAGACAACCTAATGAAGAGAGGGATTTCATTGTGCTCAAGGTGCCTATTTTGTGGGGAAACTGCTGAGACAGTTAACCATCTTTTTCTACACTGTGGAGTAACTAGCCAGCTGTGGAGACTATTCCTAAATCTCAAGAGCATGTCATGGGTCATGCCAAGCAAGATCACTGAAGCCATTCAGAGTTGGGAAGAAGCTAGAATGCAGTCTAAGAGCAGAGAGATGGAGAATTGTCCCTGCTAGCATTTGGTGGGCAGTATGGAAGGAGAGGAATTCCAGATGTTTTGATAGTATAGAAAACAGCATGCAAAAAGTCGAGCTTAATTGCTTGTTGCTACTGTGTTTTTGGTGTAATCAATTATACTCCAATGACACTCTCTCCCTAATTGATGTACTAGACTCAATTTAGGATCAGATAGCTGGATTTGATGATCTTATTGTAAATATGGCTCAGTACTGCCTATGTACTGTTGTAGTGATATACAAAGCTACCTATTTCAAAAAAGAAAAAAAAGTGTTACAATATTCTTCATTAAAATTTGAACTGTTTGTTAATAAAAATAAGACGGTCATTTATCTCCTTGAATGATATTAGGTTTTTAATCTACTCTTTTGTGTTTGCTTTTCTATCTTCCTTCATTTATTTAGTGGCTTTTGTTTCCTTCAATTCCGTCGTAATTTAGGTTGCTTTTAACCTGTTTCTATTTTGGTTTTATTTAATAGGTACACTAGAAAACTTGTTAGAATGTGTTGAACAAGTTGAGGAGGAGCGAATTAGGAAGGTAATTCCTGTTAATTTATGATTGTGGTCTATTTAGCTTCTCTTGGTAGTGACTTGTCACATGAGATTCACCATTTCCAATTATTCTTTCTTTAATTTGTCCATTCAAATTGCCTCCTCCAGAGGAAGCCTGTGTAAATTTGTCATCTCAGGGTATCGTTTAGAAACAGTAGCTGAGCTTAGATTTAATAGTACTCTATTAACAAAGTAGTATATCACAGTCTTGAATCCACATCTGCTGATCTAGTATTACTGGTGACGTGAACAGGATCCAAATTACTCTAGCTGTGAATTATTTACACTTCAACTGTTTTGTCCATTTTATTGCCTTAGCTTAAATTATGATACTATTTCCCAATTGTTTTAAATCATGTCTGTTCAATGGACTACCATTGGAATTCACTCTGCTAAAAAAAGAGAAATATGTACAGAAGAGAAGAAGAAAACTAGTTTATCATTTGTGATTTCTGACAATTAAGATATGTTATCTGCCAAATACCATCTTTTAGGAATTGGAGTCACCTTGCTTCGTACATGGATCACAGCATGTCTGTGTCTGTGTTGGTTTTGTATTTTGCAAGGAACTGGATCTTGGGCCTAACTCAACCCCAAAAATTAGCTCAAGAGGGGAAGATTGCCCAAATCATTTAAAGAGACCACCTATCCTGTAAATCCTTGATGTGGGAACTCTTCGATCCCCCCCTCCCCGTCCAGGGTTGGACATTTGAAGCATCGACAATTTTTTTTAATATGGTGGCCCAACATCGGGTAATAAGATTTGGGAGGAGTTCTGCTTTGATATGTAAAGAAATGGATTTTATGAATCAAACCTGAAGTAGGCCATAGCGAATATCAATCTTATGGATGAAAGCTATATTTGAAAATGGTAAGAATATGGTAGCTATATGTTTTCTGTCTTCCCCTTCTAAAACAATTCTACTGTTCTATCTCTTTCTGTCTCATCACTTATGTCAGCTTGCCAACCTGTTTTCCAATTTTTCCACAATTCCTTGCCATACTCCCTGTGACCTATGTTTGTCACCGAGCGGTAGGCCCAACTTCAAGTTTGTACTTGGAAAACCAGCAGTTCTGCATCCTAGGATCTAAGCCAGCTCCAAAATATTGGCAACATTATTAACTGTTGCATCGCTATCTGCCAAATGCCATCTTTTTGGAATTTGAGTTACTTCCCTTTGTATATGGAATCACAGCATGTGCATGTCAGTGTTGGCTTTGTGTTTCACAGTTCACCAAATTATAGGATGTGCATAACCTGAAGCAGGCTATAGCGAGTAGAAACAGTCAATCTTTTGGATTAGACCCATCTTTGAAAGTGGTAATAACGTGGTATTCATATGTTTGTCTCTCTTCCCCTCCAAAACAGTTCTACTGTTGCATCTCTGTTGCAGCAATTTTCAATTGATCTTTGAATGGAGCAACTGAAGTATGCAACCGTCTTACATCTGAACTCTTTCGGTTGAGTCTTAGAAAGGGTTTGGCATTTCCTTTTGTAGGACCTGACAGATTAAAATATAAACCTAATTAAAATGAGACTCTATTCTTTTTAGTTAATGTAACACTTGTATTTTCCTTCTTAGTTTTGTTAGAGACTTGTATGTAAACCAAGTCTTAGAGAACTCCTAAATTGCCTTACAACAACAACAACATACCCAGTGAAATCCCACTAAGTGGGGTCTGAGGAGGGTTAGAGTACACACAGACTTTTCCACTACCTCGTGGAGGTAGAGAGATTGTTTCCGAAAGACCCTCGGCTCAAGTGCATCAAACTCAAGTAAAAGAAGAAGAAAACAATGAAGAAATCATAGTAGTTAATAAGAAAAGCAGTGTAAAGTCTACAAGAAAGAACAATAACAACTACAAAATAGTGTGGTAATAAAATCACAATAAACAACGTATGGACAAAACTACAAGAGTACGACTAGTACTATTAAAGGAACTAACAAGCCTAAACATTCGCAAGGCAATACAACTACTCCTAAATTGCCTAAGTGTCCAATTATTCAATATTGGAATAAAATAAGCCTGAATAGAACTGATTGCTTGCTTGAAGTTTGTTTGAGAACGGAAGATGCTAGGATATCACCAAATCAGTAGATATTGACTTGCTGGTTTCAGAGACGTGCTGATTTTATTTTCAATTCCATTCATTCAAATCTAGAAACTTAGGAAAGTTAATTGTAGGGTTATCTGTGATTCTGTAGCAGTTTTCGCTGCTAGAATTTTGATCTTCATCTTCATTCTTCTATTATAAGAAAACGTGTATAACATTCTTTAACAGGAAGTGATCAAAGAGTTCTCAAAAATATTTCTCTTTCTCATGGTATGAAAGCTTAGTTGCTCTTTTCTGTCCTTGGCTTGTTGTCCACCATGTGAAGTTCCATCTGACTCTTCACATGCAATCTTAGGAAAAACCAGTGTCCACACTCTGTCCAAATTATGATCACTCCATTCATGAAGTGAACATCCTACAAATCTTGACAATTTTATAAACACTAAGCAACTCACGCCGAAAAAGGTCTCATTCAAGGCACCAGCCTTCTGCTTTCTTGTTAACTGTCTCGTATTGGTTGAGGGACACATATGAGCTTGGACATTCATCACCTTATGAGCTAGCTTTTTGGGGTTGAGTTAAGCTCAAGGTCCATTTTTTAAACATGATATCACAGCCAACCAATTTCATTTCTTTTTTACCCAATCTTGGTCCCCCATATCAAGTTATCCATGCTCCAATGTCCATCTTTTTTGTTAAGTGCCCCTCCTAAACTAGAAACATCAAAAAGGAGATTTGCTGATGACTTTGATATCAAGGACTTGGGGATGTTCAAATATATCCTTATGCTGGAGTTTGCTACGTCTAAGGAAGGTCAATTTGTCAGTCAATGCCCATATGTGCATGACTTGCTCACTGAAACAAGCTTACTTGGTCGCAAAGCTGTTGAAACATCGGTTGATCTTAAAGTTACAGTCCGTCAATATCTAAGATGTTGGGGGTGCGATACTTAAAGCTTGTCGAAAATAGTAAATTTGCTCCATACATGTCCAAAAATAACTTCTGCAGTAATCTTGGTGAGTCAATTCATGCATTCACTAAAAAGTAACTCTTTGATGGTGAGTGCAAACTGTGAGATACTTGTAAGTTGCAAGGGACTCATGGAAAAGGCTAGTTATTTAAGATATGGACATCTACGAACTGAAGTCTATGCTGATGTAGATTTGGGATAGCTAATGTAAGATCCAATTCTGGTTGTTGTAACCTTTGTCAGAGAAAATCTTGTGACATTGTAAGTACTAAACAAAATATGGTGGCCAGGCGCCGAGAGGTTGTGCAATGATTGAATTTAGACTAGTTGCTCATGTGATTTGAGTGTGTGAAGTAAACAATTCGTAGAAGTTTTGAATATTTTCAATATTCTCCTCTGTAAGTATATTGCAATAATAAAACAACAATCTCTATTGCGTATAATCTGGTTATTCATGACAGAACAAAGCATGCGGAAGTGAATAGGCACTTCAGTCAAGAAAGACTTGATAATGGGCTTTGTATGCCATACATACCAACTGCCTGTCAAATTACTAATTTACTTACAAAGGACTACAAAAGAAGCAAATCGACAGTTTGATAAGCATGCTGGCAATGAAGCTATCCACAAGCTGGTTGGGTGGAGTGTCGGAGAATAGAAGATTCAACTAGGATATTACTAGTAACTAAATCAGTGTACATTGTTTGCTTGCTGTATTATTCTGTGGATTTACTCAAATCTTGTAGATTGGGATAGCTCATTATAAGTTAGCTCGTTTGTGTAGCTCCTCGTATTTTGATTTTTTTTCCTCCATCAGAAGTAGTTATGTACTGCATTCTTTGACAAGAAGCAGTCAAAAGTTCTCTTCATGATTTTTATCTCATAGATCTTAAAGTTAAATTTGCATTAATTTACTGGCCTTTTAGTATGACATAATGACATTCTCAGGAAATAATATTTTATTATCCCTGGGTTGGGATCTGTAATAATACCTCTAACAATGTCATTTGACAATATGGTTTAAGTAGCTCCCTGGTTTCTTCTTCAAAAGGAACTCCTTTTAATCATGATTCCTTTTCTTTTAATATAAAGAAAAGCACAGAATTGTTCTTGTTTGTGCTACTGATTTCTTCATGGAACTACTCATATTCCTCCTGTCTGTATGTGATTCCTTCCACATTCTTGATTCTTCTACTTCTGAAGAGTAGATGAGTAATAAATTAATCTCTTAATTTGATTGGGTAATCTGCTTTCAGGCATTGCTATCCAATGCAGAGCTGGCTAGACTTAGCAAGGATCTAGTATGTAGCTTTTTCCCTATGATATTTTGTTCTGACCTCATAATTCATCCCGCTGGGAACTGACTAATTCTGTCAATTTTGCAGGCAATACTACGGTGTGATCTTCCATCCTACATGGTTCCTTTTGTCCCTGTTGACTTGATATTTGAGAAACCAGAGGTGAATCAATCTTAATATATTCCGTTCTACCTCTATATATCTAAATGCTGTCTATGTTTGGGTGCGACTCTGCAATTCACTCAATTGACTTAGAATCAATGTCCTATAAGTATCTCCATGTTCGTTGATGTTTAGAAGCTATTTAAGTGTTGACTAGAGGCCAGCATCCAACCATCCAAGTTTGCACTGCTTAGTGGTGGGTGTCAAATAGTAAAGTGGTTTTTCTAATTCCTAGAGTGGGGAAAGGGCACCCCAGGGAGTCAAAACTTCTAAGTGGTGGGTGTCAAATAGTAAACTTCTAATACATACGTAGTTATTAATTGGAAGGTATGTCGGCCTTTTAGCCCAAATTTGGTGGGAGCTTTTTTCAGCCTATAGATGCTCGGAAGGATAAAAAATTGACTTGTAATATGACTTCACATTGCTCAACGATACATGTTCCACATCCAATGGCAAATTTATTGGCCAAATTATGGGGCTCGTGAACCCATGGTCTTTCCGTAAAACTAGGTATTTTATGTATATATGTTTTTTAAAAGTTAATACAATGCTTTTTTTTTAATGACAAGGGAAACTCGCAGCCGCTACTCTTTGGATGCGCACAGGGTAAAACCCCCGCTCCTATGCAATAGCTCGCAAACCACATAGGAGAGGTAACCCGCACTAGGCAAGCCCGGTGTGACGAGCTCGACCCAGAAGGCAAACTCCTTGCTTTCGCTGGCAAGGGGTTTCGAACTTGAGACCTCCAACATGGAAGTCCCAAGCCCAAACCACTGGGCCACCCTGAGGGGTAAAAATTAATATAATATTATCTGCTAGCACCCGTGTTACAAGAAGGTCAAATGGTGCACTTGTTAAATATTGAGTTGTTTACCTAGAGGATTAGGATAAATTCCCATTGTATACATTTTTTCCTTCTTTTTTTAGTGGTGCACCTATGTTCTAGAAATCCTAGATTCGCCTCTGTCCACATCAATGAATTTCAAGGTCCACACTGGCAGCAGCTTGAGCAGTCCATACATTTAAAAGCACCTTGTCTTCCTTAGTGTTTGTTGTAAGAATTTTGATTAGACCGATGCCTGAACCTTGTGATGGCTACTTCTATTTTCCAAGATTGGCTATATGTCCATTGATAGCTTTTTCTATGAGTGAGTATATTATATTGAAGCTTGAATTTATATAGTTGGCATCAAGCATTAGAAAATCAGTTCAGGAACTTGTCATAAAATAAAACTAGTGCTGATGCTTAGATGTTTGCTACAATCTGAAAGCTGAGATTTTTGATGCAGGATGGCGGGGAGAAATTTACTAGCCTCTTAACAGCTATTAGTGCTTATGCGGAAGGATTTTCTGCAGATAACATAATTAGAAGAGCTTTGTATTTGTGGAAGAAACTTGAGAAGCAAACTGTAGATACCATTCACCAAAAAGTTGTATCAGCCTGATAAGAGACTCGAGTCTTGAAAACTAATGGTGATGTAAAGAGTTCCCAATTCTGTCTATAGCTTTTTTGGGTTGTACTTATATTATAGTGAGATATTAAAGAGTAGTTTAGCAGTGTAGTTGCTTTTTTTTTTTAGGAAATCCCTGGGAAATGCACAACCTCTGCCGTCCAGGTGAGCATTCAGTGGTAAGCACTTTGTGGTAACCTACTCACTATGCAATAGTTCGCAAACCACATAGGAGATGTAAACCCCATTAGGCAAGCTCCATGCAACAAGTTCATCTCTTCTTCAAACTCTCTATGCAACTCCTAAAATATGAAGGTTGGAGATGGATTGCATGTAAATGATTCCTTCATTTCTCAACTAGAATGAAGGTTGGAGCTGCAACTGACATGGTATTAGAGTCAAGTTTATCTCAATATATTGTTTTATCTAATGTTGAGGAAAATGACTCTCTTAGTGAAAGTAGAAAAATATATTTTTTTTAAATGAAGTGACTTTCCTAGTAAAAGTAGATAAATCAAGTTCCTCAAGCAATATTCCACATTATTTGTGTACTCCTCACCTTCCAACGCAATGCTTGAAAATTATGCATTGTGGAGTTTAATGATGAAGATATTGATTTTCGTGAAGAACAAACAAGGCCTGGTCGTTGGAACCTATTCGAAAAGTTCAAACAAAGGTGGTGGAAGAGATAATGTTAATAGTTGATATTCAATACTAATCAATGGCCAAGCACAAGGTTTCTTTCACTCTACTTGTGATGAAGCTAGGGGATCCCCTCTCTCCAGCTTTCTTCATTTTATTTACAGAGGTACTAACCAGATCACTCAATGATTTATTTTACAAGGGGTTGCACATAGGTTTTGACATGCCAAAGTGGAGTGCACACTTTAATTGTTTTATGCAGATAATACAATCATCATTGCCTCTGTCGGGCACATCTTACAAGCCATCATCCACATGTTTCAGCGAAGGTCGTCGTCAAATACATGCTACCTAGTTTCTTGAATAAAAAAGTCCCCTCCATAAAAGATATAAAAATTATTGTTTAAGCAGATTTGGGCTGCAAGATTAGCTACTGGAAGTAGGGGTGTACAAAACTGAATCAAACTGCAAATCGAGTCAAACTGGAAGAAAAAACCTGACTTATGGTTTGGTATTGGAAAAAAAAACCCGGCTATACTTGGGTTGGTTTGGTTTTAACGAAAAAAAGTCAACCCGAGACCAAATCAACTCGACATTATATATATAATTTTTAAAATATATTTTATACATAAAAATATTTACTTTGATGTATTTCTAAATATTACTTATACATTTTCATAATTTTTATCTTTTAGCATATTTTTTAAGTTTTTTTAGATTAAGAATTTTGAATGGTCCAATAAAGATTATAGTCCATATATATTAGTAACTCTAATAAAGCTCAATTCAAAATCAAATCAATACTAATGCTAACAAAATAAATTATTTCAACGCTAAGAATGACAATAATGTTGAATATTTGTTCTTTAGTTTTACATTGATTTAGACATTTAAAATACATAGCTTGATTTTAATTTTTCTTTAATGTTTAATCATATAATTAATACTTATTAGACTTATTTTAGGATCATTTAGTACTTTTAAATTTATAATAATTTTCATTACGACTTATCAATTTGCAATATTTATTTTATACGATTTTATTATTATTTGTTATTGAATTTTAGTGTCATCACTCATCTCATATTTTGTGTTATTTTCTTAAGAAACACCTTAGATAGTTGTATTTTGGTTGGACTAAAGAAATATTTGGAGTACAAGTTAATTATATGTTTGTATGAATACTTTACCAGAAAAATCTAAAAATTCAGAAAAATTCTAGGTTTATTAGTTTGGTTTGATTTAAAAATTTACAATTTGACACAAATGGTTTAGTTTGGTATTTGAAAAATCCGAACCAACCCAAAATATCTGAGGTTGAAAAAACACGAAAAAAATTGAGTTTTATTAGTTTGATTTGGTTTATAAATTTAAAAATTTGACACAAATGGTTTGATTTGATATTTGAAAAACCCAAACCAACATGATCATGTACATCCCTAACTGGAAGTGTTTGAAAAGTAGTGAAATTGCAAGGGCTATGATAAGAGGGACACCGGAGCATGGATACGCAATTTTAAATGGTTCGTATCCTTATGACTGTAAATGAAGGAAGCAAGACATCACTGAAGCTTGATGACAAGGGAAGGTTCAATTTTTTTTTGGTATCATATGGAGCTTGATTTAGAGGGTTTGTGCATGAGAAAAGTCTTAACTGTAGATGGTACATTTTTAAGAGGTGGTTACGATGGAGTTTTGTTGTCAGTTGTCGCACAGGATACAAAAAATTATATTTTTCCTGTTGTATTTTGTGTAGTAGATAAGGAGTGTGATATTGCATATGAGTATTTATTTATTTTTTGAGAAACTGTTAGACATAATCCATGATACTTCATAGTTGTGCATAATTTCTGATAGGCATCCAAGCATATGAAAAATGATGTCAAAATTTTACTTTAAAGCACACCGCGGATGTTGCACGAGGCATCTTGGTGAAAATACCCGTAAAAATTTTCATTGTAGAGATTTTCTAGGACATTATTATCATGCAACAAAAGCATATCGGAGAGATGTGTTTCATGAACATTTTAAACAAATCAGAATTATCAATGCGGAAGTCACGAATTATCTTGATAATGTTGAATTTCACAAATGGAGTAGAGCATATTTCTCAAGAAACATGTAAACTTTCTTGGTAGTTCAAACATAAATATTGCCCCAACAATTGTTGTAGTTGTTGGAACAACTTTATAGTTGTTGAAACAAATTTCATAGTTGTTTCAGCAACTGCAGTAATTGTGGGACATTAAAATAGTTGTTCCAAATATGCAATCGTTATTTAAAATCAACAATCCTATGTATTTTAGTTTTTTGATATTTTTAATTTTTATATTTCAGAAATAATGTATTGACTTCAAATATTGTGGAGTATGTTAATGCAATGTTCAATGAAGTGAGAGAATTTTTCATTACTATCCTGTTGAGTGATATGAGAGATGGTTAGAAATTTTTTATGAGAGACGGATGTCATATGCCAAGTTAAAAATGATTTTTGTCCCTTCAGCTGAAATCAAAATAATGGCTAACAAGAATCTGGAAAATAAGTTATTGGTTCATCAAATTGATGAAGATACCTTCAGCGTCACCGCGAACAATTGGATCGCAATGCTCCATCTTCGAAGAAAAATGTGTTTGTGTCGAGAGATTGACTTGAAAAAAATACCATGTCAACACGCTGTGACAGCGCTCACTCATAAATATTGCATAACACAATTAATATATAATTGTGGGAACAACTTCTGCTGTTGTTGGACAACTGATGTAGTTGTGGAAACAACAAGTTCAATTGTCTAATATTTACAGTAGTATTTAAATATTGCATAACAAAATTAATATTATACAGATATATAATTTTTTTGAAACAACTAATTAGTTGTCCAACAACAGCTTCAATTGTATGTGTACAACTTCTATTGTTGTTGGACAACCAAAGTAGTTATGGGAATAACAAGTTCAGTTGTCTAAGAATTACAATTGTTGTTTAACTATTGCATGACACATTTAATTTTATGTAGATATATAATCTTACTTGTTTTTTTGTCTGAAAAATATGATCAACATTTGTGTTGTAAGCAGGTGTTGAAGACATCTATTTAATCATTCTTAGAATTATTCTTCGAGGTGAAGAATTCTTGACAAATCATTGAATTGTCCGAATAGATTCAAAAGCCCAAGCCTACAATATAATATTAAAAATAGCTAAGTATACATAATATATTCAAATAATAATTTAACTAAAAATCATAAAATGAAAACACCAATTTAATTACTTATGGTTAAAGCCCACAGAAAGTCATGAAGATTATACTGAGATTTGATTGAATCTAGTTCTTTCAAAATATAGCTAATGGTAAGATCAAAGCTTACTCAATCCCATGAATTCGACGCTATCTTTAACAATGAATTTCGATCTTCTTATCTGCACTTTTGGACACAATATACAATGCAAAAATCAAGCCATACTAATAGCAACCTTTTACTTTTTGGCCAAGTTTGGATCACACATTTTTTCTATGAGTACAAAAACATTTGGAGATTTACCCACTTTATCAATCAAAATTTCACCTTCTTTTTCAATTTTCGCTAATTGCTGACTTAGAGGAGGAAGAGAATGACATCGAAGTTCAGTCATAAGGCGAATTCATTAATGCCGAAACAAATAGGCAAATCATTATAATCAATCCAAACCTTTTTTTTCTTTCAGAAAATATACAACGAAGACAAAGGTAATGTACTAACGTCATTGGAAGTTGTACTGTTACATCTTTATCCAATTTCAAAAAAGTGAGCAAAGCAAAATTTTTTAAAATCATTTTCAATATGTTGTGAGATTAGAATTTTTGAACTTAACAAATTGAGCTTCAAAATTGACTCTCGCATTGATCCTTGAATCATAAGACCCATACACATTCAAGTGAGTCTTAAATTTTGTACGTATCATTGGAAATGATTTTGACATAATTTGGAGAGGATTCAATACCTTCTTCTTCTTTTTCATTTGATTGCTCACTTTCACTTTCATCACTTTTTTCTTCTCTTTTTGATTTATCTCCATCTCTTTCATCACTTTTTTCCTCTCTACTTGATTATCTTCATTACTCTCATCATCTTTTTTCCTCTTCGCTTGAATTTTTGTTGCTATTCTCATCACTTTTTTCTTCACTTGATAGGTCACTGCTGCTCTTACTATTTTTTTTCATCTCACTAGATTGCTTGCCGCTATTTTCATCACTTTTTTCTTCTCTAGATGTGATACTTTGAAGTGTTGCAGTACCTCCTTTTCTAGCAACAGTTAAGCTCTCAATATTTTCTCTAGCATTGGATTGGATGAAGATGTTCCAATTCTTTTCCTCTTATATTGACGTATTATATCTATATTAAAATAGTTAAAAATTAGTAAATAACATAAAATTAACTGAATAGGATCAGTAGAAAAATAGTAATTATAGTACATTAAACACCAATAATTATATTATTTGTCCTACAACTAATCAGTTGATCAACAACTGAAAATAGTTGTCCAACAACTGTCGTAGTTGTGGGGACAACTTTTCTAGTCGTTCGACAGCTACAAGCAGTTGCTGAAATTTTTTGTATCTTACAGATATGTCCAATTATTCCTACAAAAAACTTCAATAGTTGTCCATACAACTACAAAAGTTGTTGGCTGAAACAACTAAATTGGATTCACTAAATTCATTAACACAAAATAATTTTTATACTTAACAAAATGCTCTTTTGAGTTAATTTCAAGTTCAAACGGAATAAATGTAATGCAAAAAAAATAAAAAAATATAATAGGCAGATGATAATGATTTTCTTCTTTATGAAACCTTACTTTTAATCTTTTGAAATAGAAAAGAGAAGAAAATTTACCTTGTATAAGGAAGAAAACACAATAAAAAGGTTTGATGATTTTGAAGTTGAAGAGGAAGCAAAAAAATTTGAAAAAGAATGTGCTCTCTTTCTTTGGAACGTTTGCCTTCGTCTCGTCGTTCCTCTGGAAAGAAAAACTTGATAAAATAATTGGAATATGTTGATCCCTATTATCAAAATTTTAAAAATATTATTTTTAGTCTTAAAGTTTTTAAAATTATTAGTTTAGTCCTTTTTATTAATATTAAAAATAATAAATTAGAGAAAGAAAAAGAGGGTCCACTTATCCCTTTTTTTTAATTGGAAACTTACAAGACATTTTTAACTCATTTTTCGTTTGAGATAGGGATAAGACTTTGATAGATGTTGACTAATGCCTTAGGAGTAAATTATTGCATGAATAATCTTGGTCTTAACTGTAAGATTAAATACTTTAATACATATCAGGATCTTGAACACGATAATCTTACATAGAGATCGTTAGAGGTACATACCTGATGCGGAAGACATCATCACAGAGAAAAGCGAAAGCGTTAGTCGTAAATTGATTTCTACCTCCTTGCCCTAGCCTTACGTTACCACAGCCGTCAGCGATGAAAATAATGTAGAGAATATGGGTAACCCTAATGGGTGGAGGGAGGACCAATTTATAGAGATTATGACTTAATCTGGTATGTCCATCAAGTAACCAATGTACGGACGTGATCTATTCTTCATTAAATATTATTTATGGTATTACTTGGGTCACAAGTAAACTTGGGCCATAAGTAAGAAATTATTCTTACATTCTCCCACTTGGCCCAATGACCATATAACATTAGTTGCACATACAATAAATCTTTTATGTAATGTCCATCATACATACCACAATTAAACAAACTAATAATGCGAGTTATGGCGGTTGTACATAAATTTTAAGCTACATACTTCCTTCCATATACTACTACATTAGCAACTTATCATACTAGGCTCATAAGCTATAAAACATATAACATTACGGTCCACAATAATGTCTTATAGAGACTTATCTTGTAATATCTCAAAACAATAATGTATACACCATTATGAGAAACAAGAAATTCATTAATATATATCAGAAACACATAATTGAGCTTAGAATGTAAAAACATCATAAGTGGATCAATCATAAGTACAACCAAGACCCATTCTTTGAACATGTTCTTTAAATGCCTTTGATTGTAAGTTTTTTGTTAACGGATCTGCATCCATAAGATCAAATATAATATTCTCAAGTAACACTCTTTGTTTCTAAACTTCTTCCTTGACAGTAAAGTACTTTAATTTCATATGTTTGGCACCTTTGGAGTACTTATCGTTCATGGAGAAGAATATTGTTGCAGTGTTATCACAATAAATTTTCAGCGGCTTAGTAATGGTGTCGACAACCCCAAGTCCTGAAATGAAGTTTCGCAGCCATAATGCATAAATTGTGGCTTCATAACATGTCAAAAATTATGCTTCCATTGTGGATGTAGCAATGATAAATTGCTTAGCACTCTTCCATGATATTGCTCCTTCAGCTAACAAGAACAAGTAACCAAAGGTGGACTTTCTAGTGTCAACACATCTAGAAAAATCTGAATCGGAGTATCTAGTAACTTCTAAGTGTTTGGATCTCCTATACATGAGCATGCAATCCTTTGTTCCTTTCAGGTACCTCAAAACTTTCTTTGCAGCTTTCTAGTGATCAATTCCAAGATTACTTTGATATCTTTCGACCGCAAAACTAATATCCGGTCTTGTGCAAGTTTGAACATACATCAAACTTCCAACAATAGAATAGTAAGGAGTTGATTCTATTTCCTTTCATTCTACATCATTCTTTGGGCATTGCATGAGATTAAATTTGTCTCCTTTTTGAATAGGAACTATTTCTGTTGAACAATTGTTGGGGTTAAATCTCTGTAGAACTCTTTCGATATAGCCTTTTTGAGACAGTCCCAATAATCCTTGTGATCTATCACATAATATTTCTATCCCTATCATATAGGATAACTCACCCATATCTTTCATTTCAAAGTTCATAGAGAGAAAGTCTTTAGTCTCACGCAATATGCCTAAACCATTAACAGCAAGTAAAATGTCATCAACATATAAGACTAAAAATATAAAATTACTCCCACTGATCTTTTGGTATATACATCGATCAACGAAAATCTCCTTAAATTCAAAAGATGTTATGGTATCATTAAACTTTATATACCATTGTCGTGAGGCTTGATTGAGTCCATATATTGACTTCTTTAGCTTACACATCATTTGATATTTTCCTTTAATTTTGAAACCCTCTGGTTGGTCCATATAAACATCCTCCTCGAGGTCTCCATTAAGAAAGACAGTTTTTACATCCATTTGATGTAACTCTCAATCATAATGAGCTACCAAAGCCAAAATAATTCTTAATGAGTCTTTCTTTGAGACCGGTGAAAAGGTCTATTTATAATTAATGCCTATTTTTTGGGTGTATCCCTTGGCAAAAAGTCTGGCTTTATATCGTTCAATATTACAATTTGAATCGCGTTTTGTCTTGAAGACCCATCTACACCCGATTCTTTTAAAACTTTCTGGTAATTGAACGAGATCCCAGACTTTATTGTATTCCATGAATTTTAACTCTTCATTCATGGCATCAATCCATTTATCAGACTCAGTGCTTTCTATGGCCTGTGAAAATGAAACCGGATCTTTATTAATTCCAATGTCAAAATCCGACTCTTGAAAATAAATCACATAATCATCTGAAATGGCCGATTTTCTTTCTCTTTTAGATTTTCTTAATGGCACTGTTTGTGGTTCATTTGTGTCAGATACTTGTGAGTTAGTTCCTTCTTGAAGTGTTTCACCCAAATGTTGTTCAACATTGTGAAAGTGTTCTTGAACAAGAGGAACGACATTTGTTATTGGTGTGGAAGTAGGTACATTCATGGGCAATGGAATATATACCCTTACCTCATTAATTTCCACACTTTGTCGTTAAACACTCCCACTAACTTCACCATTCTCAATGAATTTTGCATTACCGGTTTCAACAATTCCCGAACTATGATTTGGATAGTAAAACCTATACCCTTTAGATTTCTCTGGATAACCAATAAAGTAACCACTTACCGTTCGAGAATCAAATTTTTTTTCATGTGGGTTATAAACTCTAGCTTCCGCTTGACAACCCCAAACATGCAGGTGTCTTAAACTAGGCTTCCTTCTAGTCCACAGTTCAAAAGGGTCTTTGGAACTGCCTTACTAGGAATTCTGTTCAATAAATATACAGCGATTTTAAGAGCATACATCCACAATGATTTGGGTAATGAGGAATTACTCATCATACTCCTAACTATATCAATAAGTGTTCGATTACGCCTTTCTGCAACACCATTTTGTTGAGGTGTTCCTGGCATAGTATATTGTGTACATATGCCATGTTCTTCGAGGAATTTCGCAAACGGACCTGGACATTGTCCTGATTCGTTAGACTTTCCATAATATTCACCACCTCTATCTGACCTAGTGATTTTAACTTTCGAATCTAATTGTCTTTCAACCTCATTAAAGTACACTTTGAGAGCGTCCGCTGCTTAATATTTTTATTTTAACAAATAGATATATCCATAACGTGAATAATCATCGATAAAGGTTGTCACTCCCCGAGGATACCCCCTTGACGTAACACAGAACCTAGGATCACGAGTGACCCCAACCTAACCCTGTGTCTGGTATATCATAAGCATACTGAAAATACTGAATAAGACAAATATTGTGCAGAAGCTAAAACAGTGGTTATCTGAAAGATAGGGAATACCCAGCTAGTCTGAATGTATAAAACATACTAAGAGTTTAATAACAACTGAAAGATCAAACTTAACAAGTCAAGCTGATGCTACTACTATGTTTGAAAAGCCTCTAACTGAGTTGAGTTGTTGGGACATGCTCCCCAGCTAACTCTAACAAAACTAAAAATTGAAAGTAAAGACTAAATAAAAGCATGTCTATTGTCCTCGGAATATGAGGACACACCACTGAAGTTGCTGAGTGCGGACCGAGAATCGATCTAAGCGCGATCTGGATGCTGAGTACCTAAACCTACACCATAAAAGGATGTAGCGCATATTATGCGTCAGTACTTTGAATGTATTGAGCATGCATGATATAGATACTAAGCTAAACAAACATATATAAGGTGAAACAAGGCATAACTGAGCAATATTGTAAACTGAGCAAGAATGTAAATACTGAAAAGATAACGGGATGCAATGACCAAGTGCTAATCATGAACCTCACATGCTAAACTGAATACTGAAGTATATACTGAAAACCTGGTCAAATGCACTAAGAGTCTGATTGTGGGAGCTACTATTAACCGACATAAAACCACGTTTGCTAAACGTGGAGTCCGATGTATACGCCCCATCGAGAGGACCCAATATACCTTTCCAGGGGTATAAAGGCATGACTTGTGTGATCACTAAATCTGATGCCCAACAGAGGAGACTTATACTCCTACGGGGGCACGTAGTTCTGGGACTATGAGGGTACGCTGAACCCTAGTCCAACTCGGTGCTAAGTCTACTCCCAACTGAATATGTATATGACTGAAATGTAACTGAAATACTGAGTAGCTCAAAATACTGACATGCTAACTGAAAATACAACATTTATATACTGATAATGTAACATTCGATATCTGGAGCATGATTATCTGTTAATCTGACCTAGCAAGTGTAATTTCTGAACTAAGAGAATCTACACAACTAGGGTTCTGAGTTTCGTACAAGGAACTGAACAAACCTTTGAAGAAACATGTTATTTCGATTTAGGATACTACAACATCTAAATCATAGTAATTATCCAAGGTTTTAGAAACCCTAAGTCTAAACAAGATATAGATAATCGAGGAACTGAATTCTAGGAACCTAGTGGATGAAAGGAACCCACTAGTGAAATCTCACATACCTGGTGACGAAATCTACGGAGAAATCCTTTGATTTTGGGGCTGGAACTGAAGAAAACCTGTTGCGTGTTCTTGATGGGTTGGTCGACTCTTTCTTCTCTTTTTGCTATAAGTTTTGATGATTTTTGGGAATAAAGGTTTTTGATAGGTTCTGACTAGATTATTAGGCTTAAATTGAGTAAAACGACGTAGTTTAGGTATTAAACGGTGTAGTTTAAATGCCCAATGCATAGGAGAAAAGACCAAAATGACCCTGACTTAACAGCTGACGAGGGCCGACCACGGCGCGACTGACAGTCCGTCGTTGGGACCATGGCCCGTCAAGTGGGTCGTGGTTCTTGGCCATGTCCTACTTATTCTGGGGGGGTCCATCCATGAGCCTTACCACGACCCATGTGAAGGACCACGGACCGTGAAGGCCACCGTGGTTCTTCACTTGGGCTGGGGTCTGCTGGCTCAGGACGACGGACCCTCCTACGTCCCATCATCAACACCACGGCCCGTGGTGGGCTCTGTGGTCTGAGGCTTGAGCTCGGGTGATTCTGCCTTGCCTCCACGAGCCTTCCCATGGCTTGTGTGGTGGTCCACAGCTCGTGAAGGGTCTTGTGGTCCACCACTTCTGGGTGGGTGTGAACCATGATGAGGGTGACGGACCGTGGTCCTGATCACGGCCTGTGAACCCCTCTGTGGTTCACCTTTTTCTGTTGTTTTTTCTGTTGAAAGTTCAAGTTTGATTTCTGAGGTGTTACAAAGGTGATAAAATATTTTTCTCCACCAAAAGATGGAACATCAAAGGGTCCACAAATATCAGTGTGTATAATTTCAAGAAGTTGAGTACTCCTTGTGGCACCTTTCTTGGTATGTTTGGTTTGCCTTCCTTTAATGCAATCCAAACATACATCAAGATCAGCAAAATTTAGATTCGAAAAGAATATCATTCTTTACTAATCTTTTAATCTTTCTTTAGATACATGACCCAAACATATATGCCACAAATAAGCAGAACTTTCATTTAGTGAACTACGTTTAATTCTAACATTTTGATGAATAGTAAGAAGGGATTCAGAAAAATTATTATCGAGTTTCAATCTATATAAACCATTAATAAGAACACCAGAACCATAAAAAATAGTATTCTTATATAAATTGAAACATCCATGTCCAAACTGAAAATCAAATCCAGAAACATCAAGTCTTGAAAGAGAAATCAAATTCCCAGAAACTGAAGGAACATAAAGAGTCTGTAATAGATCTAGGTGATGTCCAGTCTCCAAGATCAACTGATAAGTCCTTATTCCTTCAATTTTAGCCTTCATGCGATTTTCCATGAACAAGAAATCCTTATTTGGATTTGTAGTTTGGATCGTAGTGAATCCCTACAACATAGTGATACATGAGTAGTTGCACCAGAATCAAGCCACCAAGTATTATTAGTAACTTCTACTAAATTTGATTTGAAACATACAAAAGCAGTAAATGTATCTTTCTTTTTTCAAACCAAGCTTCAAGTTTTTGGCAATCTTTCTGATAGTGTCCTTCCTTTTTACAAAAACGACACACATCAGCCTTGAGTTCCTTATGGGCATCCTGTGGAACTTTAGCATGTGATTTCTTTTTTTCAAACTTGTTGGCCTTCACTTTAAGTCATTTACCAGCTCCTTGACCCATGAGGTTAATGGAATGACCTCCTTGCTTCTTAAGTCTTGACTCCTCTTGAGTAAGCATACTGGACAATTCACTAACATCTCACTTATCCTTAATAGTGTTATAGTTAATTTGGAATGGTCCATACTTAAGAGGCAACGAGTTCAGAATAAACTGAACCAAGAAGGTGTCATCAACTTTCATCCCCAAGGTCTGAAGTCATGCTATAATATTGGTCATCTCGATGATATAATTTTACATACTACGCGGCCCTTCTAACTTCATGGTCGTGAGTTCAGCCATTAGTGTACCAGCGAGAGACTTATCAGCAGAACGAAAACGTTCTTCCACAAACTTCAGGTATTCCCTGACACTTTCTGTTTGTGGAATAGTACTCTTAATGTTGTTAGCAACAGTAATTCGCATGAACATAAGGCTCAATTTGTTAGAGCGCTCCCATGATTTATGAAAAGACTTTTCATCCTCACTGCTCTTATCAGTAATGGTAGTAGGTTTGTCATTCAACAGAGCCAGGTCAAGATCCATCACATCTAAGTGGAATTGGACTTGTTCATGCCTTTAGAGAAGTTCAATCCATTGAACACAATAACAGATGAAGCATGCGAATGAAGAGGAATAACTGCAAAATAGATATACATGCTCACAAATAAGAAAATAATGTGAATTCAGTAAAGCGATAAAAATATATCGTAATTCTCCTTTGGGTAGATACTATGACACATTATCATAATTTAAATGCTATTTTTATCTTTAATAGGTAATTGGATATTTTTAATCAAACATATACGACATCTTTAGATATACAATATATGTTTGACTAAAATTATTAATTTACCTCATAATTTTCACGATTCGTAGAATGATAGATTCACCTTTGGGAAAATTCTTAAGTTCTAGTTGTAACACCCCGGATTCGAGAAAGACCAAAATGTAGATTTTTAAAACTTGCAGGTACTACCGACGGAGGCCAAACCATGGCCTGTGGTCTGGACCACGGACGGTAGGTAGGGTCCGTGGTTGGCCACCCTAAAATCCCTCGAAGAACCACGATCTACGGCCGGACCGTAGGTGGAACCACGGTCCGTGGTCCAGGGTCTGTGGATCGTGAACCTCAGAACCAAGTACAAGACGCCAAATGACGCCGTGCCAGGATGGACTGTCAGTCAGTCCACGGTCCGTCGGTCAAGTCTGTCGATGGCTTCGTCAGATTTTAAGTCAGGGTCGTGTTGGACTTTTCCCCTATGCATTGGGCATTTAAACTAGGTCATTTAATACCTAAACCACGTCGTTTTACTCGATTTAAGCCTGATAATTTAGTCAGAACCTACCTAAAACCTTCATTCTCCAAAAATCATCCAAATTAGAATGAAAAGAAGAGAAAGAGGCGCCAGTTTCCTTCAAGAACAAACAGTAGTGTTCTTTAAGTTTTAGCCCTAAAATCAAAGGATTTCTCCGTAGATTTCATCACCAGGTATGTGGGATTTCACTAGTGGATTTCTTTCATCCACTAGGTCCCTAGAATTCAGTCAGTTCCTTGATTCTACATATCTTGTTTAGACCTAGGGTTTGTAAAATCTTGGAGAACTATTATGATTTCAGTTGCTATGGTATTCATAATCTAAATATCATGTTTTCTTGGAAACGTTGTTTAGTCCTTGTATGAAACTCAGAACCCTAGTTTGTGTAGATTCTCTTAGTTCATGAATTACACTTGCTAGGTCAGTGAAACAAATAATCATGCTCTAGATATCAAATGTTACATTATCATTATATAAATGTTGCATTTTCACCAAGCATGTCAGTATTTTGAGCTACTCAATATTTCAGTCATACACATATCCAGTTGGGAGTAGACTTAGCACCGAGTTGGACTAGGGATCAGCGTACCCTTATAGTCCCAGAACTATATGCCCCCGTAGGAGTAGAAGTCCCCTATGTTGGGCATCAAATTTAGTGATCACGCCAGTCATGCCTATATTAGGTCCTCTCGATGAGGCTTATACATCGGACCTCACGTTTAGCTCACGTGGTTTTATGTCGGTTAATAGTAGCTCCCACAGTCAGACTCTTAGTGCAGTTGACCAGGTTTTCAGTATGTACTTCAGTATTCAGTTTAGCATGTCTTATTCATGATTAGTACTTGGTCATTGAATTCAACTTAGCTTTTTAGTTATCTTTTCAGTATTTACATTCTTGCTCAGTTATGCTTGTTCATCTTATATATTTGTTCAACTTAGTATCTATAACCTGCATGCTCAGTACATTCAAAGTACTGGCGCATACTCTGCGCCACATCCTTTCATGATGTAGGTTCAGGTACTCAACATTTAGATCGCGCTTAGATCGATTCTCGATCCGCACTCAGCAGGTTCAGTGGTGAGTCCTCATATATCGAGGACAATAGACATGCTTTCATTTCAGTCTTTACATTTCAGTTTTCAGAGTTGTTAGAGTTAGCTGGGGGCATGTCCCAACAACTCAACTCAGTTAGAGGCTTTTCAGACATAGTAGTAGAATCAGCTTGACTTGTTAAGTTTGATCTTTTAGTGTTATTAAACTCTTAGTATGTTTTATACATTCAGACTAGTTAGGTATTCCCCACTTTCAGATATTCACTGATTTAGCTTCTGCATAGTTCTTGTTTATTTAGTTATCTTTCAGTATGCTTATGATATGCCAAACATAGGGTTAGCTTAGGGTCACTCGTGATCCTAGGTCCCGTGTTACGTCAAGGGGGTAGCCTGGGGGCGTGACAAACTTGGTATCATAGCCAGGTTCAAGTGTCCTAGGATGTCTGAAAGTCGCACTAAGTAGATTTTCCTTCATAGGTGTGAAGTGCACCACATCTATGAGAGGGAGGCTACAAAGTGTTTTTAAAAAAACTTCACTTTCTTTGCTATTCTTATCGTGTATGGGTATAATCCAACTTCTCATTTCTAATTCGTCGTTATGTGTTTCAGATCATGCCTCCTCGTAGAGCTATGCACGCAATGCTAAAGTAGTTCCTCCGGTCCCGAACCATGAGGTTATGAATGCAAAATTTTAGAATATGATCCAGCTCTTGGCTAAGAGTGTGGCCAATCAGAATAATCAGCAGGTCCCAATTCCTACTAACACTAATGGTGGATCAGCTACAGCTAGGGTTCGAGATTTTGTTCGAATGAATCCACCTGAGTTTCTAGGGTCGAAGGTTGGTGAGGACCCACCGAACTTCATTGATGAGGTTAAGAAAATCCTTGGGGTAATGCAAGTAACTTGAACTGAGAGAGTTGAGTTAGCATCCTACCAACTTAAGGATGTGGCTCATATCTGGTTCACTCAGTGGAAATATAACAAGGGTACAGATGCAACTCATGTGACTTGGGATTGTTTTACTGGAGCTTTCCTAGACAGGTTCTTCCCAAGGGAATTGAGAGAAGCTAAGGCACTAGAGTTTATGAACTTGAGGCAGGGTTCTATGTCAGTCCAGGAGTATGGGTTGAAGTTCACTCAGCTCTCCAGGTATGCTCCACACATAGTTGCCGATTCTACGGCACAAATGAGTAAGTTCTTGTTTGGGGTATCCGATCTGGTGAAGACTGAGTGCAGGAATGCTATGCTACTAGGGGATATTGATATCTCCAGACTAATGACTCATGCTCAGCAGGTTGAGGGAGATAAGCTTAGGGAATTGGCTAAGGATACTAAAAAGGCCAGAATAGGAAATTATGAGTACTCACAGCAAAAGTCGGGCGGTGGGAATCACTCACAGTTTCAGCAGAGGTCTACAGCTCCAGCACCTTCATCAACTAGTGCTCCATCCCCCAGGTTTCGACTGGATCAGAAAGGTAGGGCATCAGGATCTAAGTCTCAGGGGAGTGCTTCAGGTAGCAGGACCTTCCCAACTTGTCCAAAGTGTGGTAAAAACCTTTCGGGCGAGTGTCTTGCAGGCAAGGAAGAGTGCTTTGGGCGTGGTCAGTCTGGCCATAGGTTGAAGGATTGCCCTTCTTCCAAGCAGGGGCAAGGAGGTAACAACAATAGGGCTTAGTCTACAGCTCCAGCAGCACCAGCAGGTCGCCTAACTCAGCAGGGTGCTTCGTCTGGTATAGGTGGTGGTCAGCACCAGGACAGGTTGTATGCTCTCCAGGCTCGCCAGGACCAGGAAGATTCTCCTGATATGGTCACTGGTACGTTACAAGTCTTTCATTTAGATGTTTATGCATTGTTAGATCCCAGGGTTACACTGTCTTTTGTAACTCCATATATAGAAGTAAACTTCGGTGTCAGTCCAGAAACTCTTTCAGAACCCTTCTCAGTCTCTACTCCAGTTGGTGACCCAGTTATAGCCAGACATGTATACATAAATTGCCCTGTCACAGTCTCTCAGAAAGTCACCTCAACAGATCTTGTAGAGTTATAAATGGTAGATTTTGATATCATTCTAGGCATGGATTGGTTACATTCCTGTTATGCCTCAGTCGATTGTAGAACTAGGATCGTTCGGTTTCAGTTTCCAAATGAGTCAGTCTTAGAATGGAAGGGTAGTAGCTCAGTGCCTATGGGTCGATTCATCTCTTACCTTAAGGTTAGAAAAATGATTTTCAAAGGGTATATCTATCATCTTGTTCGGGTTCAGGATTTAAACTCCGAAACCCCAACTCTTGAGTCAGTCCCAGTAGTAAATGAGTTTCCAGAAGATCTTTCCGAAGTTCCTCCCGAAAGGGAAATCAACTTCGGAATAGATCTCCTCCCAGATAACCAGCCCATTTCGATTCCTCCTTACAGAATGGCTCCAGCCGAGCTTAAGGAATTGAAAGAGCAGTTAAAAGACCTTCTAGATAAGGGCTTCATCAGACCCAGTATCTCTCCATGGGGTGCCCCAATGTTATTCATGAAAAAGAAAGATGGTTCTCTCAGAATGTGCATTGACTATCGGTAGTTGAACAAAGTCACAATCAAGAATATGTATCTCATCCCCAGGATTGATGACTTGTTCGACCAACTTTAGGTTGCTAGTTAGTTTTCAATGATAAACCTCAGACCCGGCTATCATCAGCTCAGAGTCAGAGATAGTGACATTCTGAAGACAGCTTTCAGAACTCGGTATGGTCATTATGAATTTATAGTTATGTCTTTTGGACTAACAAATGCTCATGTAGTTTTCATAGACTTAATGAACAAGGTGTTCAAACAGTATTTGGACTTGTTCGTCATCGTCTTTATTGATGATATCCTCATTTATTCTCGAAATGAGGAGGAGCATACGACTCATTTGAGAGTTGTCCTACAAACTCTAAAAGATCGTCAGTTATTCGCTAAGTTCAGCAAATGTGAATTTTGGTTACAATTTGTCGCTTTCCTTGGTCATATGGTATCCAACGAAGGGATTCGAGTGGATTCTCAGAAAGTTGAGGCAGTACAACACTGGCCCAGACCCACCTCCCCAACAGATATCAGAAGTTTCTTGGGTTTGGCTGGTTATTACAGGAGATTTGTTGAAGGATTTTCATCCATAGCTTCCCCATTGACCAAGTTGACTTAAGAAAAGGTCAAATTTCAGTGGTCAGATGACTGTGAGAAAAACTTTTCAGAACTGAAGACCAGGTTGACTACAACTCATGTCTTGACTCTACCAGATGGTTCAGACGGTTATGTAATTTATTGTGATGCATCCAGGTTCGGCCTAGGTTGTGTATTGATGCAGCAAGGTAAGGTCATAGCTTATGCTTCTAGACAGCTTAAGGTTCATGAGAAGAACTACCCGACTCATAACCTCGAGCTTACAGCCGTAGTATTTACCCTAAAGATTTGGAGACACTACTTGTATGGTGTTCATATTGATGTGTTCACAGATCATAAGAGCCTCCAGTATGTGTTCACCAAGAAAGAGTTGAATCTTCGTCAAAGGAGATTGCTTGAATTCCTCAAAGACTATGACATGAATGTGATTTACCACCCGGGTAAGGCCAATGTAGTAGATGATGCTCTCACCAGGTTATCCATAGGTAGTGTAGCACATGTTGAGGAATAAAAGAAAGAGTTAGCCAAAGATGTTCACCGGCTTGCTCGCTTGGGAGTTCGCCTTACATACACGTCAGATGGTGGTGTAATAGTTCAGAATGGGTCAGAAACTTCATTGGTAGCGGAGGTTAAGGAAAAACAATATAGTAATCCTATATTACTTTAGTTGAAAGGTGCAGTTCATCAGCAGAAAGTTGAGGTTTTCTCCCAAGGGGGAGATGGTGTGCTTCGTTACCAGGGTCACTTATGTGTTCGTAATGTGGGTGAGTTGAGGCAGCAGATCCTTATAGAAGCTCATAACTCCAGGTATTCCATTCATCCAGGTGCCACTAAGATGTACCGTGATCTACGAGAAGTCTTTTGGTGGAACGGCATGAATAGAGACATAGCAGATTTTGTGGCTAAGTGTCCTAATTGTCAACAGGTTAAGGTAGAACATCAGAAACCAAGAGGTATGACTCAAGAGATTAACATTCCTACATAGAAGTGGGAAGTGATAGACATGGACTTCATTACAGGTTTACCTCGTACTCGCAGACAGCATGACTCCATTTGGGTAATAGTAGACAGAATTACTAAGTCCGCTCACTTCTTGGATGTCAAGACTACAGATTCAACGGAGGACTACGCCAAACTCTACATCAATGATATAGTCAGGTTGCATGGGGTTCCCTTGTCTATCATCTCAGATAGAGGTCCTCAGTTTACCTCTCATTTCTGGAAATCGTTTTAGAAAGGTCTTGGTACTCAGGTAAATCTCAGTACAACATTTCATCTACAGACGGATGGTCAGGCAGAGCGTACCATTCATACCTTAGAGGACATGTTGAGAGCTTGCGTGATCGATTTTAAGGGTAGTTGGGATGATCACCTACCTCTCATAGAGTTCGCCTATAATAATAGCTTACATTCCAATATTCAGATGTCCCCGTATGAGGCACTGTATGGGCGTAGATGCAGGTCCCCGATTAGTTGGTTTGAAGTAGGTGAAACAACATTGATTGGACCAGATTCGGTTCATGAGGCTATGGAAAAAGTTCAGATCATCAGAGATAGACTAAAGACAGCTCAGAGTCATCAGAAATCCTATGCAGATGTGAGGAGAAGGGACTTAGAGTTTGAAATTGATGATTGGGTTTTCCTGGAAGTGTCACCTATGAAGGGGGTGATGAGATTTGGCAAGAAAGGGAAGCTCAGCCATAGATATGTAGGTACTTACAGAATCCTGAAAATGGTTGGTAATGTGGCTTATGAGTTAGAGTTGCCAGCAGAACTAGCAGTGTTTCATCCATTCTTTCACATTTCCTTGTTGAAGAAGTGTGTGGGTGATCCAACATCAATAGTACCATTTAGAGTGTGGCTGTGAAGGATAGTCTCACTTATGAAGAGGTTCCAGTAGAGATTCTTGACCATCAGGTTCGTAGGTTGAGAAATAAAGAAGTCGCTTCAGTGAAGGTTTTGTGGAAGAGTCAGTCCATAGAGGGAGCTACTTGGGAAGCGCCAAGTATCATCATCTCTTCCTTCCGATTCCGTTTCAGCTTGAGGTAATAGTTCACCTCTAGTCTCTTAGTTTACTCTTGCGTAAAATTAGTCTCTGTATCTTGTTCCTTTCGTTGTTCTTGCATTTTCAGTATATTGCATGTCGTTGGAACTCAGTTCAGTCAGATATCAGTTTCTAGTACTTAGTGGTAGGGATTGCAGCTCCTTCCCTCCATACTCAGATAGTTTAGACTTTATTCGAGGACGAATGTTCCCAAGGGGGAGATAATGTAACACCTCGAATTCAAGAAAGACCAAAATACAGATTTTCAGAACTTGCAAGTGCCACCGACGGAGGCCAAACCATGGCCCGTTGTCTGGACCACGGACCGTAGGTAGAGTCCGTGGTTGGCCACCTAGAAATCCCAGGAAGAACTACAATCTACGACCGAACCTACGGACCGTAGGTGGAACCACGGTCCATGGTCCAGGGTCCGTGGATCGTGACCCTCATAACCAAGTCCAGACGCCAAACGACGTTGTGCCAGGACGGACCGTCGGTCAGGTCCGTCGATGGCTTCATCAGCTTTTAAGTTAGGGTCGTGTTGGTCTTTTCTCCTATGCATTGGGCATTTAAACTACATTGTTTAATGCCTAAACCACGTCATTTTACTCAGTTTAAGCCTGATAATTTATTTAGAACCTACCTAAAACCTTTATTCTCCAAAAATCATCCAAATTAGAACGAAAAGAAGAGAAAGAGGGACCAGTTTCCTTCAAGAACAAACATCAATGTTCTTCAAGTTGCAGCCCCGAAATCAAAGGATTTCTCCGTAGATTACGTCATCAGGTATGTGGGATTTCACAAGTGGGTTCCTTTCAGTTCCTTGATTCTACATATCTTGTTTTAACCTAGGGTTTGTAAAATCTTGGAGAACTATTATGATTTCAGTTGCTATGGTATCCGTAATCTAAATATCATGTTTTCTTGGAAACGTTGTTTAGTTCCTTGTATGAAACTCAGAACCCTAGTTTGTGTAGATTCTCTTAGTTCATGAATTATACTTGCTAGGTCAGTTAAATAAATAATTATGCTCCAGATATCGAATATTACTTTATCAGTATATAAATGTTGCATTTTCAGTTACCATGTAAGTATTTTGAGCTACTCATTATTTCAGTTACATTTCAGTCATACACATATTTCGTTGGGAGTAGACTTAGCACTGAGTTGGAATAGGGTTCAGCGTACCCTTATAGTCCCAGAACTACGTGCCCTCGTAGGAGTATAAGTCCCCTTTATTGGGCATCAGATTTAGTGCACACGCCAGTCATGCCTTTATACCCCTGGCAAGGTATATTGGGTCCTCTCGATGGGGCGTATACATCGGACTCCACGTTTAACTCACGTGGTTTTATGTCGGCTAATAGTAGCTCCCACAGTCAAGATTCTTAGTGCATTTGATCAGATTTTCAGTATATACTTCAGTATTCAGTTTAGCATGTCTTATTCATGATTAGTGTTTGGTCATTACATTCAGTTTAGCTTTTCAGTTATCTTTTCAGTATTTACATTCTTACTCAATTATGTCATTGCTCAGTTATGCTTGTTCAACTTATATATTTGGTCAGCTTAGTTCTATATCCTGCATGCTCAGTACATTCAAAGTACTGACGCATACTCTGCGCTACATCATTTCATGATGTAGGTTCAGGTACTCAGCATTCAGATCGCATTTAGATCGATTCTCGGTCCGCACTCAGCAGCTTCAGTGGTGAGTCCTCATATTCCGAGGACAATAGACATGCTTTCATTTCAGTCTTTACATTTCAGTTTTCAGTTTTGTTAGCGTTAGCTGGGAGGCATGTCCCAGCAACTCTTAGTATGTTTTGATCTTTCAGTGTTATTAAACTCTTAGTATGTTTTATACATTCAGACTAGTTGGGTATTTCCCACTTTCAGATATTCACTATTTTAGCTTCCGCATAGATCTTGTTTATTTAGTTATCTTTCAGTATGCTTATGATATGCCAGACATAGGGTTAGCTTGGGGTCACTCGTGATCCTAGATCCCGTGTTACGTCAAGGGGGTAGCCTCGGGGCGTGACACCAGCAATAGTGAAATTTAATTTATCTATTTATTTTTTAATATAGGCATTTAATTAATCTTCATAGATAAATGAATTTTTGATGAATGCATATTTTTCTTAATCATACAAGTTTTGCCACTTTAGTGACGAACAAGCTATATGAATACAAATGCACACATAATATCATAAAATTTTGTGCATGTGAATAATTTTATACATTTTAGCTTGGCCACTTTGGTGACTAACAAACTATAGAAACATAATACATGCATCAAGTGATCATAAATATTATATATGTAGACGTTAATTTCTCTAGTTTGGCCACTTTGGTGACTAACAAACTATATTGCATTAAGTACATACATACTATTTATTGCTTAGTATAACGACCACTTTAATTTATTGCACAATCTAAAACAAAACATAATTATTACATTATGGGAAGATTAAGTTTTTTCAGAATTTGTGCAATCTAAAACAAGACATAATTATTTTTGCAGAGGTTATAATGACCCCCACAATCTCTCTCTCTCTCTCTCTCTCTATATATATATATATATATATATATATATATATATATTATTAAGTATTTTCAATATGTACGTGAGTTCATGACGTCAAATAATAAAAGAATTTTTTCGCGTGAAACAATGAAAATATATAAAAGAATCTTATCTTTTCAAAAGGGAATCACCGCAGAAGAGCATATTCCTTTCTTTTCTTTTCTTTTTAAAGAAGATTAATTTTCTAAAGAATTTCTAGTGTAAGAATATCAAATAATTTTACTATTCGACAAAATAATCTCTGATGCAGTTATATAATTTATGAAGATTATTTTTTCAAACAATCCAGACTCGCATGCCACATGTAAGATTAAATACTTTAATACATATCAGGATCTTGAACACGATAATCTTACATAGAGATCATTAGGGGTACATACCTGATGCGGAAGACATCATCACAGAGAAAAGCAGAAGCGTTAGTCGTAAATTTATTTCTACCTCCTTGCCCTAGCCTTACGTTACCACAGTCGTTAGCGATGGAAATAATGTAGAGAATATGTGGTAACCCTAATGGGTGGAGGGAGGACCAATTTATAGAGGTTATGACTTAATCTGGCACGTCCATCAAGTAACTAAAGTACGGACGAGATATATTCTTCATTAAATATTATTTCTGATATTACTTGGGTCACAAGTAAACTTGGGCCATAGGTAAGAAATTATTCTTACATTAACTACACCCAACCCAAGGTTTCTCAATCCAAAAATTGTATTTATTTAT
Organism: Solanum etuberosum; assembly: GCA_029582245.1. Lineage (NCBI taxonomy): Eukaryota > Viridiplantae > Streptophyta > Magnoliopsida > Solanales > Solanaceae > Solanum > Solanum etuberosum. The sequence continues at coordinate 40,069 of JAJONR010002135.1, forward strand.
GATTTTCTCAAATTCCAAAATAACAATCAATGAACAACCAAACATTAGCTTGAGTGAGAATAGACTATCTCTATTTTATACTACATTGAATTGGTATTAATTATCATACATAATTATTTCAATTCATGTTAATAATATGAGAACTCACCAATAATAATGTGTAGGGTTACAATAAAATAACATATTTCATTGTGTTTGTTCTGTTAGGTCAGGAATTAGTGGTTGACATTGTAACGTAGATATGAAGAGGAAAGGCTAGTCACCAACGATGGCTAATCAGTGGTCATGGACACATGAGTTGTAGGGTTCAATCGTGAGTGTAGGGTTTTCAATGGGAGAGAAGATAGTATTTTCTTTAAAATCTAATATAACTTTTTGAGGTGTAATTTCTATTACTTTTTGTTTTGTTATAGTTTTATAATTTATGTTGCAGTTTTTGGGGGTGTTGATTAAATTTTTTGATATTTACTGTTAATTCATTTTTAGGCCACAAATTTAATAAGAGTCAAAAATACACCTAAACTATCTATTTTTTTAGTTTCATATCTAAACTATTGAAAGTGTGAGTTTCATACCTAAACTATCACTTATTAGTTTGAGAAACACATATTTCTCTTTTATTACACTCTCATCATAGTGTGTGAAACTCTCTCATCATAGTGTGTGAAACTCTCTCTTTTATTTAAAAAAATTGTCACATCACACTCCACATGGACAAAATATTTCACCTCGACAAAAATTAAATAAATTATTAGTAATAGTTAAAATTAAAGATTAAAGTATTACTATTCCCCAAAAAAATTATAAAATAAAATGTAAAATATTTGTTTACCCCACTTCACCCTTCCTCTCATCGTACTCCCACATTCCATTTTTTTTAGCTTTTTTCTGAAAAAAATAAATCTTTTATAAAAGTTTTTAAAAAAAGTATTTTTGTATTAGATATATAAAAGTATTTTTTACTTGCCACAAGATTTTTTTTAAAAATAATTTTTACTTATGTTATATTCGGTACGCAAGTAGAACCAAATATTTTTTCTAAAAATATGTGTACACATCTAACACAAAACGAGAAAAATGTAAAAGTAAAAAATAAAAATAAATTAGGAGCGGAACTAAAATAACCGGGGTGGGGGGGGGGGTGGGGGAGAGGAGATGGTGGATAAGGGTGAGAAAATATTTTTTGTAAAAATAATTATTTTTTTATTTTTTTGGATAGTAATATTTTAATATTTAGTTTTTAACTAATATTAATAGTTTATTTAATTTTTTTTCAATTGTAATATTTTATCCATGTGAAATGTCATGTGGAAAAGTTTTTGCAAGTAAAAGAGAGAGTGTATTACAGACACCACTGATGTGTGTTTCTCAAACTAATAGTGATAGTTTAGATATGAAACTTGTATTCTCAATAATTTAGATATAAAACCCAAAAATAAAAAATTAAGTATATTTTTTACACTCATAGCTAAAATTTAACAATTAAAGTTTAGTGAATATTTGACAAACTCAAAGGGTCAAAAATATTCATTGATATTTAAAAAAGCTATTTTAAATTATTATTTTTAAATTTATAATATAAAAATGTGAAGAAGAGACTATCAAGAACAATTTTATCCATTACTTTCTCTGTTCAATAATATTTGTCCACTATTAACTTTTTGCACACTTCTTAAAAGATTATAAATAGAAGGGTGATTTTATTATATCACCCTTTGAATATAATAAATGCAATGTCATGGAAAATATAATAGAAAATGACTATAATTAATGATGAGGTTATATTATGAACTACGTATAAAATTATCTATTTATTTTATAAAATAAACAAATATTATTATACATTTCAAAATAGTATAGCCGTCAACTATTATTGGGCAAGAGTAATAAAAAAAACTAACTTAAGACTGATACATAATGCAGCAAAAATAATAAATTTCCCAAAAGATCAAGAAAGTTGAAGAGTAAATTATGATGACCATGTAATCTTCCATGCATTGGGAAGAGTAAAATGTGGGGCCCAGTACATATGTTACCACATGTGTTTTTTAGTTGTAAAAGTGACCAAAAAGTATGTAAATGTTTCATTTAGCTATTTCCTCACTTCTTTATAAGAAAAAAAATTGGAGGTAAAGAAAGGAAAAATGGGGAGGAGATTACAATGTTGGAATCAAATCCTCACTAATAAGGTGGGAGTTTAGATAGTCAAACAATTGAGCTGCTAAGATTTTGTAACACCTCGATATTTGAAAGAGCTAAAAATAGAAAGAACTAAATTGGAAATAGCAAAAATCTGAAATTTTGCAAGTTAGGCATAAGTTATGAGTTTTGGGTCAACTTCAAACGACTATAATTTTTGGTACAGGATGTGTTAGGTGGCCCATAAGATATCAAATGAAAGGTCTTAAAATCCTCTTTCCAACGCCACTGAGTTTGCTAATTTTTGAGCTCGTATGAGGGAGATATATCCGTTTGAAGTCGGGTTATCCAGTTAAGGAAAGTTACCCGAAAATATGAGGGGTATTTTAGTATATTCCTTACCCAATCAGACTAAAATAAATTTTGGTAATATTCAGGGGTCTAAACTGATTTGGTTCAGTTTTCACAAATCAAAATACGCTTAGGGTTTTAGAAGAAAGTTCAAGAAGAGAAAAGAGGAGAAATAAGGAAAGGATTCAAGGCGTTAATCAAATTTTCTTGCGATTCGAAGGTTGTTTCGCCAAGGGTTTGATCCCTAAGAGGTATATGAGTTCTCATAGTGTTGGGTTCGTTCACCCACATGCCAATCATGTTATTTTCAGCGCAATTTCGTTCTTGAAGTTGAAGAGTTTGAGTTCTTGATTAGTTTCTTGAAGTATTGTTTCCGTTCTTGAATTAGGATGGGTTTGATGAGTTCTTGAGAAAATCGTATGGAGTTTAAGAGTTTTTTTTTAGTAGATTCTTATGTACTTTTTTTTGGATATTCAAATTTTAGTGATTGGGGAAGAAACCATTCGATTCTAGGTGAATTGGGGTTAGAAAACGAGTAAGAAAATTCGTAGGGAATTTCTACGAATTTTTTGGGCAAGGGTTGGCGTGCCTCCCCACCAATGCGCCAGCAGAGAGGCTCTGTAGTTTGAGGTCTGGCGCCCTGCGCCAGCCAGTGCGCCCCAACTACTGTCATGTAGTTCAAGGGCTTGCGCCCTGCACCACTCAGTGCGTCAGGGTCGCTTGCCCCCACCCGTTCTCCGTCGTTTAAGTTGTCTGAGTTCTTTAAAAGGGTTCCTTCGCTCCCTATCTGTTCTAACTACTCTAAACTACTTCTAAACATCTAGAAATCATTCATAACATGAATCATAACCTTGAATTCATAATTCAAAAATTACGTACTTCTGAGGAGGTCTGATTGACAGAGCTTGGTTTTTCTTCCTCTCTTTTCAGTATGAATTCAAATTCAAGGTAGAGCTAAGAGTCAAGTCTTGAGAGTTCTTCAAGTCATTTTAAGAAATCTTTTACAAATTGTTTTAAAATTTGTTTTAAATAACTTGAGCATAGAGTTGAGGAAGAGTAGAGTTGAGTTCATTTTCTTTAAAATGATATATGGGAACTAAGTATTCCTAAGAGAAAATGTTTTTACATTTAAGATGAGAGGAATCACCGATTTCCAAAGAGTTTATGAACAATTTTCAATATTATCTCTTTTTAGAGAAACCTTTTGAGTAATAATCTCAAAGTTGAGGAAGAAGAAATGTTTTCTTTAAAACATAATGATCTAAGTTATATTTTGGGAGTAGTATTGAGCACCAATATGTGGGAGAGTTCTAACAACTCATAGCCCCCATAAATCATGTAGCCAACGTGGGTAGAAAAATGGTCATACTTTTTAGATGATTCCTTTATTGTTTTTTAGCATAGACTAGTAGATCCACTTAGTTAAAAAGTCCTATACCCCGGCAAAGTATAGGACAGTTCTAGCAGCGTGGGCTAGATGTTGTATCATCACATAACTCATAGTGATGGTTGTCGGTTAGAGAATCTCCAAAACAGAGTTTACTTTGTATTTTTTCATACAAACAAAGTTTATATTTTATTTTCTAATACATTGAGTTGTTATCTACTGTTTTATAGCTTTTCTTTATACTACATTATTTCTATTGCTTTATATTGAAATGAGGTTGAGTTGAGTTGAGAAGAGGTAAGTGTTTCTTCAGTTCCAGTTCAAGCTTATGTCTTGTTTAGATTTTCCTCACATGCTCATACATTCCATGTACTGACGTCATTTGGCCTGCATCTTTTATGATGCAGATACAGGTAATCAGGATCAGCATCCCGCGCTTCGTTGATCCAGTTGAGCTTCAAAGTTGTTGGTTAGCCTCCTTGCTTCCTGAGGATCCCTTGTTTACTTTCAGTCATTTCATTTTGTTAGTAGGATGTCGTGGGTCCTGTCCCGACGTCCATCTCAGTTAGTAGAGGCTTCATAGATAGATAGACGTTATTTCATGAGTCTTGTTCATTTCAGTTGTTATGTACTAGACTTGAGTTGCCCTTGAGGCCATTTTGAATGTTTATTTCTAAAACATTCTGAGTTTATCTTTTGAGATAGATGAGTAAAGTTTATTTTTAAAGTTCTCTAGATATTGAGTAAGTCTTCCCCTAAGAGTTGAGTTAGGCCAAGGGTTCGCTTGGGACCAGAAATGGTTCTCGAGTGTCAGTTGCGTCCAGGGTGTAGGCTCGGGGTGTGACAGATTCTCCTTTTATATCCTCACTTCAATTCATACTCTTTCCGTTTTTTAAATATTTGACATACTCCTTCTGTCCTATATTAGTTAAACATCTTACTAAAAATAGTTGTTCCATATTAGTTGTCCACTTAACTAAATTAAGAAAGCATTAATTATTATTTTCTTATATTACTCTTGCAATTAATTCTTTTTTAAAGTATTCACGTTTGTTTGTGAAATTCTCTAGAAATTTATTAAGGAGTGACTTAGTAAAATTATCTTGTTATTTATGAATTCTTAATATGCGTGTAGAAAGGAAAGTGACCAACTAACATGAGATGGAGGGAACAATTTTTTTAAGTCAAACAATTTAAATTTTGACGAATATTGTTAAATATATGTTTTATTATTATTATATTAATATGAAAAAAATACAATTAACATTTTTTGTATAGTTTTAAATATATAAATTTTATTTTTTAAAATATCAAATTAATTAATCTAATTTAACTTTAAAATTTAATCAAATTAACTATAAAAAAACAAAATGAAAACTTTTTAAAAATAGATGGAGTAACATATTTAGTTTTTCTGTAATAAATGTAGACAATCATTAATATAGTAAAAATATATTATATTAAATTGAGATTAAAGGATAAATAAAGATAAATTAGGAGGGTCCACCAATTTTTTAAAAGGCTTAAGTCATACGCATCCCCTTATAGTTGTCCGCATATTTCACTTAGACACCTCAATTTAGACTGATACCTATTGAACACCTTATATGTTCAAAAATGATTCCTATTAAACACAAAATGCTGACATGAAAAAATAGGTATTTCACGATCCTTAAGCGCGTGAAACCATTGGAAATAATATTTTTTTTCTTTTTATTTCCAACTGATAAGCCTAAATTAATAAATAATGTACAAATAATTAATTAAAAAAAAAGAGAAATGTCTTTCTCCCTATCTTCCCTTGCTGCAGCAACTACTCCATCTCTTTACACTCGCCCACCCCACCCCCTCCACCTCTCTCTCATCCTCTCCAATTCTTCTGTGCTTTTTCCTTCCTCTTCTTCCTTTTTTTTAATGTAAATCTAATTAAAGTCTCAAATATTCCGGTAAAGTTCCGTTGTTTTCGATGAAAATAATATTCCGGCGAAGCAATTGATTATTATGTTTCCCTAAAAGTTCATCTTTTCTTATAATTTTTATAAATAATTACTAATAGAAAGAAGATGAAGATAACAGGTAGAAATTTTTGATTCTATTAGAATGAAAGGTGAATGAGGGATTAGCTTAGATGGACAATAATGGTGTATTACTAGCGCCGGTGAAAGGAATAAAATTCAATGAAGAAGAAGAAAGGGGTGGAGGGTATGGTTGACGGCGTTGAGGCGCAACGGCCAGTAGAAAGGGAACGGAGAAGAAGAAGAAGCATGGAGATGACGGTTTACTGGTAAACGTAAACCAGTGGACAGGAAAATAAGGTCGACGGAGAAGGAGGAGGAGGGTGGGTGGCCGGTAGGGTGGGGTGGGTTAATTAAAAAATAAATTTTATATTTTTTAAAAATTTCTTTTTGATTATTTAAATAGAATTTTTTTTAAAAATAAATCCAATTGCCACATGTCATCGCTTCTTTGGTCCATTTGTTATGTATGAGCGTTTGAAATGCACGCATATTTCTCTTTTTATTGACTATCATTTTGTGTCAAATAGGTATAAATTTTTTAAGGTTTAAGTGTTCAATAGGTACAAGCCTTGATTGAGGTGTCTAAGTGAAATATGCAGACAACTTTAAAGGACCGCATATGACTTAAGCCTTTTTTAAAAAGTAGTAGTCCATTTATAGAGATAATCAAGCTTGTACTTTGTTTCATTTTAACTAATGTAAGATTGATTTAATTTTTGAAGTGCCGAATAATATTTTGTTTTGAAAAATAAGTATTGTTTATGTCTAATTTACGTATATTGACAATAGAATATCATTATACTTAAATTAATCAACAACAAAATTAATTAATTGTAATAGAAATTGATTACATATAGTAGATTACTTACTTTATTTTTTAATTCAATTAAAGCTTGATATTGCTTCTTCTTTTTTGTCCAAAATGAGAAAATAGTTTTTTAAGCAATTTATCTTTTTAGAATAAATATGTTAACAAATTTCATGAAAATATTATATTTGAGGAATATGAGTTTTCACAAACTTTATCTTTATAGTAAAAATTGATAAGATAAAAGTTTTACATACAAGATAGAACTATTATATTGATCATGTTTTGAACATATAATTTATCGACAATTACAAATATAAATAAATGGGAAGATGGTCCGAAATTTGAACTTTGATGAAAATTGATGTAACAGTCCTAAACTTTGGACCACTAAATCAGTCAGTCGTAAGTGATTGTCTCACATGCACTATTTAATTAATTAAATTAGTCAATTAGTTAATTAATTGATTTTAAAAAAATAATTAGATATTTGATAAATTAAAAATTCAAAAGAGAGAAATTTGTATTATTTAACAAACAATTGCCGATCTTTCCTCTTCCCCAAAGTTTTTTCATCTACCAAATATGAAAAAGTGTCTCTTTTTTTACTCTTATCAATCGTGTTTCTAAATTTGTCATGGTAACGTAGATGTGTAATAGTTCTTGGCAGCATGACTGGTGTTCAACCAAACTTGATAACATACTAAAATCGTGGATGTATGATTGTTCTGGTGTTCAACATAATTTGAAGGTTAGTCCATTTTTATGTGTTGTCTAACCTTAAGATTGAACTTTTCATCAGAAGTTATCTAGGATTTGGTTATTATTGACGTCATTGTTGATTTTGAAGTAGGACCTTAGGGTTTGTCGATAAATTAGAATTTTTGCTAGTCTAAATTTGTGTCTTGTAGGTATGATTGTTCATTGTATTTGAGTTGTATATGCATATACCAGTTGTATGAGTCGCTAAATAAGAATTTTTCCTAGTTTAAATAGGATAAATCAATTCCCCCCAAATTATTTAATTTGTAAGAACCGACTATTTTCTTCAATTTCTTATATTTATGTACTGTGAATATGACATAATTTCAGGAATGGATGCTTTTAAATATAGGAAAAAGGGACAAAAATATCCCTCACATATTGAAAATGACTCAAAAATATCCTCTTTCTACCTTTTAGTCTAAAAATATTCTCACCTTTTGATCTAAAAATACCCTCCACTTTGTTTTGGTCAAAGATAGTCCTCCTTCAGTAGTGTGGCAACATGTCCGAAAAATCTGGCGATATAACTATAGAGGAAATTCTCTCTCTAGAAGGAAAACACCTCCTAGAATATGGTCAATTCTTCCCCTAAATACACAAAATCACTATCTCTAAACCTCCCAACCCACCGGAACCACCAGATACAACTAGCTCTATGATAGAAGACAACCAAGACCCCAAACTTTTAAGGAAATCCTTATTGATAAACAAAAGACTTTGAATCAGACATATGTAACACCCAAAGGAAAAAATACCATGGAGGAGGAAACCTACTTCCAACATGAAGCAATCATTCTAATTGATGAAGAAAAACAGATTATATCAACCATGGTGTCTATATGTGATAATCAAAGTATTTGAGAAACAACTAACTCACGTGTGCCTGAAGAACAAACTGACAGACACATGGAAGCTCACCAAACCACTAACATTGATAGACCTAGGGTGGGACTACCATATTGTCAAACTCAGCCAAGTGCAAAATATGCATAAAATTCTGCACGAAGGCCTATGGTTCATTGCTGGAAATTTTCTATCAGTGAAGAGATGTGAGCTAAATTTTGTGCCCAACAATCCACCTTAATCCACATAGCAATATAGGCTAGGCTACCCCAATTACCAACTGAATTCTATGACAAAAACACAGAAAGTTGGATGAAAATTGAGGGCACTTCTCAAGATAGATACTTGTACCTCAACTACACTTAGAAAAAGGTATGCAATAATTTGTATCCAAGTCCCACTAAAGGAGCCGGTCAAGAATGAAGTGATAATCGGATGCCACAAACAAAAGGTAATCTACAAAGGGGAGGGGATCATGTGTGTTGGCTGCAGTAGAATAGGCCATATGCTAAGGAGCTGTACCGAAATAACCCAAAACCACCAAAATCAACACAATTCATCAACATCTAAAGAAATTGAGCATCCATACAATTGGAAAATTGTTTCCTTCTCTAAGAAAAAGAAAGCAACACAAAGAGCGAAGAACTCGGACGCATCCAAAGGTCAAACAAGGCACGATCAGCAATAGGTAAAGGTGTATGACCCCAGCTCAGGTAAGTTCCTAAACACCGTCTTCTCAAACCAAACACTCGGAGATGGCGGAAAAAAAGAAAAATGTAAGAAATATTATTATTGGGAATGGGCTCGAAATATTTATTCCAAGACTAATTCCCCAACTGTAAAGTGTCATAGTAGTGCTAAACCAAATCTTTCCAGAACTTTTAATGAAGAGAAGCCAAAAAAAAAAGGAATTCACAAGGCAAACACTTGCCCTGGATTAAATGCGAAGAGAAGTAGTGGGTCCTAATGCATTTCCTCTCCCAACACTCTGGTGAATAATATTGTCACCCTTTCCCCTACTCAGAGTAATCATCACTATGATACCAACGACATGATCATGGAAGTCGCAACAAACATCCATCAAACTATCCCCTCAAACATGGAAAGAGAAACCCCCCTTAAATGTTTCAGAGGAAAGAGACTATAATCGTAATCAAAGCGAAAATGGATTCCAACCTTCCACCCCACCAAACTACACAGAACCCCCCACTGATCTTCATAACAGCTCCAATGCCTCCCGGCACACCTAACTATATAGTTGCAACTAGCGCTGCAGGACAAACAGTTGACCTTCCAAGTAATGATAGCAGGGCAACATATAACCCTAATTTTCCAGGACCCCACATATCTTGCTCAAATAATCAATGAAGGAATCGATCAGGCGATAGCAGGACTAGTACACAGATATAGATACAAACATTGAGGCAAATCCAAATGTTGGATAACATCAACACCACCACAATGGAGGAACTCAGTGAACTGATGAACAACACATTTCAAAGCTTACCATTCTTTCATTCACACTCATACCTGACCAGCTCTCAAAGTCAAACTATTATCTTCCGAATTCCACAAGATGTCTTGAACACTCTATACTCCCAACCCCCACAAGAAAAGGGAGAAGATAGGAACCCAAAAACAGAGGAGCCCTCATTCCTAGAGCTGATAAGAGAAAACAACTAGGAACTGGAGGACATTTTGACAAGGCTTGAAGAGAAAAATATAGTGACATGCATCTTGGAGACACTTTTCCTCAAGGAATTCGAGAAACCTGTCAAAATAGTTGTACTAGCCTATTGCCCACAAATAATGAACGTGTGAACACTGAATATGAGAAATGAGAGAGACTCAGTACTAGTAATTGTAGGACTTAACCCAATAGGATTACACATACATGTATCTCATATGGACAAAGACAAAGGCTTACAGGAGCAAGCACCACAACAATCGTCAATAATAAACTTCATCATATGAAACGCAAGGGAGGCGAATAACACGAACTTAAAGCGCCATTGAAAAGTAATGTTAAAGCTCCACAAGCCTACGATGCTCGTACTACTGGAAACAAAGATGACAAAACACAAGAGCTTAACGGAAGAGCTGAAGTTCGTCACAAAATCCAGTTCATTGACTTTAACCATACAAACTAGCAAACATAAACACTTTCAAACTTACATCAATCCAAGGAATGCTTCAACTAGCTATTTTGATCCAAACAACATCATACATGATCAAGAGATACAACATGAAAATTCTATTAAGGCTACAATAGTTACTGATCCATCTTTTTCACCTCAATCAGTTTCTCTGTTGCATTTTTCATCAACTCAATCTCTTGACAATCTTTGAAAGCAAACACTCCTTCAACCTCCTTTATAATACACAGTTGTTATAATTGGTAAATATAAATTGAGCCCCCATCTTCATAATTTCTCTATCATTATAATCAATGATTTCTTTCATCTCCTTCTTTTTTTACATTTGCAACTAATAGTTCATTCATGCCCTTCATTTTCTTCACCAACTTTGGAATGATGAACTTAGATTGTTCATTAACCGTACCATCCCTCTAATGAAAATATTTACACTTTTCTTATCCATGGTTTGAGAAAGATCAAAATCTTCTATCTAAATTATTATCGAATCAATTTTTTTTTCAAATGAAGCAACAAATCATGAAAACATCGCACTTCCTCATTCAACTTTGGATCATCATTTTCATAACAATTGTTATTCAAATCCAACCACTGAACCCCATAGAAGTACACATACATGTATCTCAGATGGACAAAGACAAAGGCTTATAGGAGCAAATACCACAACAATCGTCATTGATAAACTTCATCATATGAAATGCGAGGGAGGCGAATAGCACGAACTTCAGGCGCCAGTGCAAAGCAATGGTAAAGCTCCACAAGCCTATGATGCTCATACTACTAGAAACAAAGATGACAAAACACAAGAGCTTAACGGAACGGTTGAAGTTCGTCACAAAATCAAGTTCATTGACTTTAACCATACAAACTAGCAAACATAAACACTTTCAAACTTACATCAATCCAAGGAATGCTTCAACTAGCTATTTTGATCCAAACAACATCATACATGATCAAGAGATACAATATGAAAATTCTATTAAGGCTACAATAGTTACTCCCTCTTCTTCACCTCAATCAGTTTCTCTGTTGCATTTTTCATCAACTCAATCTATTCACAATGTTTGCTAGGAAACACTCCTTCAACCTCCTTTATAATACACAGTTGTTATAATTGGTAAATATAAATTGAGCCCCCATCTTCATAATTTCTCTATCATTGTAATCAATGATTTTTTTTCATTTTTTTTTTACATTTGCAACTAATAGTTCATTCATGCCCTTCATTTTCTTTAGCAACTTTGGAATGATGAACTTAGATTGTTCATTAACCGTACCATCCCTCCAATGAAAATATTTACACTTTTCTTATCCATGGTATGAGAAAGATCAAAATCTTCTACCCAAATTATTATCAAATCAAATTTTTTTCAAAAAAAGCAACAAATAATGAAAACATCGCACTTTCTCATTCAACTTTGGATCAAAATTTTCATAACAAATGTTATTCAAATTCAATTGTACCTCTTCCATGGCTAATCCTAATAAAAAAAATCAGAAATTAAAGAGAAGAAATTAAAAATCAAAGAAATAAGACAAACAAAACAATTGGAAATTAAAGAACAATTCATTAAAGCTTATCTCTTTGAGCTACGATGGTGATTTGTGTTTGAGTGAACAACAACTATGGGTAGAAAAATTAGGTAAAGAGGTAAAAAGAAATGGGTGGGTACATTATTAACCATCCCAAGGACAAATATGTGCCTAAAGTTGGATGGTAGAGACAAATATATCAAAAAAGTATGACGAAGGGTAAATATAATCCATTTCTTAAAGTATAAGTGCAAATTAAAATATATTTAGGGAAAATGATCTGAAAAATACTCTAACTTTGGCCGAAATTGCTGTTACGATACCAAACTTTATGGAGGACCTTTTACCCCCTAACACTATTTAATAGTGTATTTTAAAGGTATATATGTGTCCACGTGGACACATTACTATTTATAATGATGCAATATTTACGATATCCATGTGGGCACATATATACCTTTAAAATACACTATTAAATAGTGCAGGGGGTAAAAGGTCTTTTTCAAAGTTCGGTATTGTTACAACAATTTTGGTTAAAGTTCGAATATATTTCAGACTTTTTCCCCTAGAATTTATTGTTGAGTAAAATTATACACTTACGTTTTCCTTTTCTTTTAAATCATATTTATGTATGTTATATTAAAATTTGACATAAAAGTATTATGTTTTGAATTTAGAACTTATGTTATATTTTCAATTCATTTGTTTTAGTAGTTTTGACTTGAGACTTCATATTGCAAGTCATTTATTTTTTAGTTAGACTTGATAGATTATCTTTTTGTCGAATATTTTAATAATTTATGATATTTTATTTATAATATTAATCTTTTTATCAAACATGTATTTCATGATTTTCATAGAAATCTTGTACTTTTAATTTTTGTGATTAATTTAATTGAAATATACTAATTTGAAAAATAAAAATCAATTATATTTTCATACTATTAGTTAAGAACATATGTTTATTACTCTAATTAATATATTTTCAAAAGACAATATATATATTTTAAATATTTAATTATAGAATTTCTTATCTATCTAAAATAATTGTGTATATAAAGTATAAACTGTAGATGTATAATATAATTACACTGTAACAAACAAATAAATCAAATATAATTAGTAAGCTAATAATTACTATCCTATTAATTACATCATTTCCTATTACTGGGTTTCCAAACAGACCCTTAGTTATCACATATATAGGACGATTTTGCGGAAAAGCCCTTTTACTATTGCAGAGCAAAAAAGGCCACATCGGGAAAGCAAATCACCGGCGACCGCCGTCCGTCTAAGATGCCGGTATTCAAAACTCCATTTAACGGTTACTCCGTAAAATTCAGTCCCTTCTACGAAACCAAACTAGCTGTGGCCACTGCGCAGAATTTCGGCATCCTTGGTAACGGGAGAGTTCACATTCTTCAACTCAATCCAAACGGACCCGTATCGGAACTTGCGGCTTTTGACACAGCTGATGGAGTTTACGACGTTTGCTGGTCGGAAGCTCACGATTCCCTTGTAATCGCTGCAAGTGGCGATGGTTCTGTGAAACTCTATGACCTTTCTTTGCCTCCCACCAATAACCCTATTCGTTCTTTTAAGGAACATACACGGGAAGTTCACTCTGTAGACTATAATACCGTGAGAAAAGATTCCTTCTTATCAGCGTCTTGGGATGATACTGTGAAGCTATGGACTGTTGATAGAAATGCTAGTGTAAGGACTTTTAAGGAGCATGCTTATTGTGTCTATTCCGCTGCTTGGAATCCAAGACATGCTGATATCTTTGCATCTGCTTCTGGGGATTGTACTACTCGCATCTGGGATGTCCGCGAACCAGGTTAGCTTCAGATACATGTATTTGGCTGATCATACCTAAGAAAAATGATTCATTTCAGCTGGTTTGACTAAGTTTTTGATTTATTTGTTATTTGTTAAGAATCTTACTAGGAGATTAATGATTAATCATTTCAACTCATATAATTCATGATTTGTGAAGGTTCTACCATGATTCTGCCTGCGCACGAGTTTGAAATCCTCACATGTGATTGGAGTAAGTATGACGATTGTATCATTGCAACTGCGTCCGTTGATAAGTCAATCAAGGTTTGGGATGTTAGGAATTATAGAGTGCCAATAGCAGTGCTTAATGGGCATGGATATGCAGTGAGGAAAGTGAGGTTTTCACCACATAGAGCGAGTGCAATGGTTTCTTGTTCATATGACATGACAGTTTGCATGTGGGATTACATGGTGGAAGATGCACTTATTGGGAGGTATGATCATCACACAGAGTTTGCTGTAGGAGTTGATATGAGCGTTCTCGTTGAAGGTCTATTGGCTAGTACAGGATGGGATGAACTTGTTTATGTTTGGCAACATGGAATGGACCCTAGAGCTTCTTGACAAAGGGAAGTCAAACGTTTTCTTCTTTTTACTTTTATGTACTTTATGCTAAGAGAGGAAGCGAATAAACTGTTATGTTTGGCAACATGGAATGGACACTAGAGATACTTGACAAAGGGAAGTCAACTTTCTTAAGTTACTTTTGTACTTTATTTTACGAGACAAAGTTATAAACATATCTTTTTGTCTCTTATGTTGTCTTCTGTTGAAGTTGTAAAATAATTTGAAGTTTCATTGTATTTAAGATTTTGGTAAAACCTTGATAAATAACATTTACCCCAGTGACCAAACAACTTCGATGTTTCAGAAAATATGTATTATATTCAATCCCTTTGGGTTCTGTATTGCTTTTTGGAATGTAAGTTCCTTGAATTTCTTTAATATTATTCAAAATTTTATGAGGGTCGGGTAAGGGTTGAAAAGAAGGCAGTATACTTCTGATCGGGGTTTAGCTTGTTTTGTTTATAAAAAATAACAAACGGAGATCCTATAAGAGAGCTTAAATATGTGCAATGCCATTTTCACTCAAATGCCTTCATCCATACTTTAGTGGAAGATGCATTCCTGATCAAGCACTTACAGTCATCCTATAAGAGAGCTTACAGAACAGGCACTACATTTCAAATATGTGCAATGACATTTTCACTCAAATGCCTTCATCCATACTTTAGTGGAAGATGCATTCCTGATCAAGCACTTAAGAGTAGTCATTCTTGTAATTCATATGTTCATGTTAATTCCTCTCAAATGTCTTGCTTACTTGTGGGATAATTAATGTCAATAAACATGTCATGGGGGCTGTATTTTATTTAATAGTGCATTTTGAGAGAAGATAGACAACTAAATCTGCTCAACTACACTCTGAAGGTTAAAAGGATAAATAATTCCTGATGTAAAAAGCGACTTTTGATTCAATTTTCAATTTTATGAGAAGTTGCTTTGGGCCATCATGTTATGGTCTTGATCTATGGTGGATGATTCATGAGATTATGTGTTGAGTGCTTGAAATAAGAGACAGAATCAGGCTGATTCCTGAAATGCCTTTCTGGATATTCCTCACGAGCAATCAAATTTTTGGAAATGTGAAAGAATTTTTTGGCTAGAGAGCTCATTCAAGCTTGACGCTTGTTCGGAAAAATCCAATTGCACTCGCCTGACGCCCTATCTTTCGCAAAATCGACATACAAGAAGATTGTATCATGGGTTCAAATCCCATTTCCTCCTCTAAGAGAGAGTAGATGCGAAGGTTCGGATCGAAGATCTTCGCGAGACAGCCCCGGGGCACCATAGAATTTCGGGAATAAGGGGGACACAGTAAACGTAACCACTCCCTAATAGATTTTGAAATTTGAAGAAATGATACCCTTTACTTGAGCATGGACATTGTCGTGATTCTAGAAGAAGGATTATGCCAGAGTTCTGCTGAATGATTAACCTCCTAGTAAGTATGTAGAAGTGTCATGAAAATTATGCCATGCTTCTTTATTGATAGTAGTATACCTTCTTCAATAACTGCAGTCCTCTTTGAATTTTTGTTTTAATCCGACTGTAAACTTTGTTTCCTGGTTAGATTATCACCACTGAGTTAGTGGTTACAACGGCAAAGACAGTGGCTTTTGAACGCTTGCATGGTGAATTAGAGGACAAAGACGGGGATAAGAAGTTGTACAGGCTAGCGAAGACAAGGAAAATGAGGGTTTGTGATCTGGATCGAGTGAAATCATCAAGGACGAGAATGAAAAGATTCTGGTGCTACAACAAATTTGGCCTAAGGTCACACCAATTCTATACAATGCTTGAGAAGTGTTGCCAAAACTATATGTGGGAACGCTTTCAAGGTGTGGCCTTTGGACAGAGCTTTTGGCCACAAAACATTGGATTCTAAAAGGAAAAATTCAAACGTCAGTACGCCTATTTTCATACAATTTCTAAAAGGCAAAAAATAAGAAGTCATTTGCTGATTTTTTGCCCAAATCAGAGAGCGATGATAGAAAGGTTTTTTTCGCCCAAAAGCATTTAAAGGATGCCTCCGAAGAAATCACTACAATGTTCTCCCTTGCCTCTGTACCTCTCTGGAATCAGGTTGTTTTTTCACTTCTTTACAAGTTTAAAGGTAGAAATTTCTTCACTTACAATGTTTGAACTCTGAAATCAGTTGTAGATATATGTACTATGAACTATGAAGAGTCCAATAGCAGAACGGGTTATATCTATGATCAACTGGAAAACCCGTGCAAGCAAAAACTCTTTCTGATTAGGAGTGATAATTGCAATGACGAGGGTCTGTTACCTATACTAGGTAACATAAATCTTTGACCTAGATATATGGCTCCTGATGGAAGTGAGTACTTCTTGATGTCGGATGAGGAGTTGATGATGCAGTGTTAATTGAGTACTCTCAAGGCTTCAGGTCCTGTTGGACAGCACCGCAACAAGCATGTATTCTCTGTGCATTTAAAGCATAACCCAACAAGGATTGTTCATGAGGTTTGGTTTGATGCTTTGGTAAATTTTTATGATGCTTTTACATTTTTAACTGAAATTTTATTTGTTTGGGTTTTGATTCCTTTTAAATTCTTAGACCGTGGAGGATAGATCCCAACACATGAATCGTGTTTCTGCTTTATCTTCTTTGTGAGCCTTGTTGTCTCTTAAAGGTATTCCATCATTTTAATATTTCTTCCAAAACCACTGCCTTATTATATAAGTTAAATTAATATCTTAAACTTTGTGGTCGTTGATAAGACAAACGAGTGTCATATAGAAAGTGAGTATGAGTTTTTGCGGTCAAGCAGTTGTGTACTACATGGTTATATCTATATTAACTTTTGAGTTTTGTGGTCTGATATTGACTTGTAAGCGTTTTGAGATTGTGCTACCATATTTAATTTTCATTCATGTTTCTGGATGGACAACAAAGTAAAGAATAAACAACAAAGGAACTCCATACAGTATGGACTATTATTGAATAATGCAATATAAACAAAGAAGCTTTTGGTGTAAATTAACTAAGAGGGGAAGAAAATATCATTGCCATTTGCTCAGTTATAGAAATTGATAAACTCTAAAAATAGTTAGTAGTGGACCCAACAATAGGTTGCAGGTTCGGTAGAACACTTTGGAGTCGGACCCTATCCACTAAAGTTGCGTGACAAGTTCGATTGAATACATTTAATGAGAATGTTATGTTGGGATGTCAGTTACCATGATTTATATTTTTCAAAAGGTGCCAATTTCGAATTGGTTGGCTTTAAAAATGCAGAATTGGATTTTGTCTTTGACATCGCAACACGCGTAGCCATAGACAACTACTATTCATTCTTGACAACCAAAGAGAGGTATCAGGCATTAACCTTCTACATTGCATATGTTAATAGTTGCTAAGATTGCTTTCGAGACTTAAAAACTAAAAATAATAATAGTAAGGCTTATATTAAAAGAGTATTCTCTGGATACCCTATTCTCTGTGCAAGACCTTATGTTGCAGAATGCTCGTTAAATCATCTTTATTGAGCATACTATATCCATGATGAAATCTGTTATCTTATTATCTAACATTGGAGAATTCAATAGTTGGCTTGCTGACTTGCATTAACACGTGGTTTTGGAAGTAGGATGACTATCACAGTATTACCTAAGTGAATGCAATAAAAGAGGTTCTTTTACTCAAGACTGGAGATTGATAGTTCTGTCTCTTGGATACTATGTGGATGTGATTTTTGAAGATTCTTGATATGTATGTACTAAAATTTAGAATATGGTTTGTTTAGTATATCTGAAATAGTATCAGGGAACATTAATTTATTTCCTTTTGTGCTTTCTTCTTAGATTTATGGGTGACTCATCTAATTATTTTGGTGTTTTAGGTAACAGTACTTTGTATAAACTGTTGCCTTTGATTTTTTTCATAATGCATCATAGATTGCTAATGTTACTTTTATTCTTTCATTTTTCGTCAACACCTTTGCTATCTTTTTTCTTTAATGTGTTCTATTGTAACTCAATGCAAGTTTGATCTGCGTATGAGTTGTTTCTTGTAGTTATTTCCCTGCTACAGTTCAAGCTTCCCAAGTTTCATTTGCTTCATTCCCTGGCTGCTATGCCTGAGCTTGTCTTATTTTTATTCTTATATTTTTTGTTTATGTTTGCAATTGCATGGCTAACTTCTCAAGTTGTATTTCTTTCACAATGGTGTGTGATAGCCTATAAGGCCATCAACTCTCTCTTTGAGTTATGGTCAGCAACCATTTTGTCCACTTGGCGGATGTTCTCCCCCACGATGGGGACCTCAGGTTGGTCATCCTGGGTACTTTCCAGGTTATGCTTACAATCATAGAGGACAATAGTCATCTCACAGCCCACAATATCCACCTCCTGCCTAAGGCAATTATCCTCCACACCAAGCACCAAGAGGCAAATTTTGTCTGGGTTGGGATGTGTCCGAAAAATGATTTTTGAAAGGAGTACATTTAGGGCTTACCCAGTCAACTAAAAAATCAACAGCTTCAAAATCCTTTTGTTATAGTAGAATTCGAGAACTATGCATTAATTTGTCCTAGAAATTTACATAAACTATCCCTAGAGACGAGATATGTACTCAACTATTAGAAGCAAATGAAAATTTTGAGAGTACTAGAGCTAGTTAGTTAAGCTTTAGTTCACAAGGAATCGATTTGCTTTCTCCAGAATCTCCCCTCTGAAGTCAATCAAAGCAACAATACATTATCATAAGACGAAGAAAATATTGTAAATTAGAATTTTCTAGTAATGTATACCGCCCATTTTTAATCTAATTCTTATTGATCATCTCCTCATCTTTCCTAAACTCAAAAGAGTCACTCTGTACAATTATGGACGGCGTATCAATAAACCTGTAAGTTTGGTATTTCTTGAATCTTGACTAGCTTCTGCTGTTGAATGTTGTATTCACTAGGATATGTTGGTTTTAATTTTGTTTACTAATTATATGATGATCTTTTGTTTATGGATAAGACGGCATCTACTTTTACTGGTGTGTCCTTAGCAGGTCCTTTGACTGCTCCCAACACCTCTTCAAATAATACTTTCTCAGTTGCTAATATATCATCCACCTCTTTTGGGAGAAAAAGATATTTTGTATAGAGAAAGACATGCAGTCCAAAAGTTTTAGCTGCAGCATAAAGAGTTGCACTTCAACAAGGATGGTTAAGCTATCAAGAAACTGCAGGTGTGCTTATGACTAAACTTATCAACTAGCTTTATTGTATATACTCATTTGTATGCATTGTTGAATGTTTGATTTTTTTGGTGTCACAGAATGTCGTGAACAAATGTGATGATCTAGTTGGAGTTACTCTTGGCCCAAAAGGCAGGAATATTCTTATCATATCTCTAGTTGTTTCAATTCATTCATTGAACTTCAAGCTGTCTCAATTACTATGTTGTTATTTATGTAAAATCTTAATTTGACTTTCAGATAACAAAAGAAATGTGTCCTAGTATTCTTCATTGCTCTTGTCTGTTTGACTAATATCTAGTAAGCCTAAAGCTTTTACTTGATCAAATATTTCCACAAGGTTGAATTAGAGGATCCAATAGAAAACATTGGTGCTAAGCTATATTGCTGAAATGTTTAAACATGTTAAATTTACTCGATTATTTTTCTTACAAACTAAGACTGTGTAAGCAGCTGGTGCAAACCCCTGTCTTGATCACTAGAGGAATTGAGAAGACGGCAAAAACAATATTAGCTGAGTTGAAGAATATCCAAAAGAGGTCTTGGACTGAATACAATGATATGAATGTTTCAGTTTTGTGTTGTTAGGTAATGAATTCTGTATCAATTTGTTATTTTTTGGTAGATGAGAGTGTAAAATAAGATCGAGAACATCACCAAGTGTGCTTTCCGGGTGGAAGACAGTGAACTAGCAAATGTGATTGCAGCAAGTACTAGAAACAATTTGGAGTAAGGAGTATGCTTGTTGAAGCCATGAACAAGGTTGAAAGGAAAGGTGTTGTGACACTAGAAGAGGGAAAAAGTGTTGAAAACAATCTCAAACAATCTCTGTGTGGTTGAAGGAATGCAATTTGACCGTGGTTATACTCTCCTTACATTGTTTCTGATAGTGAGAAATTGGTCGTTGAATATGAGAACGGTAAGGTTGTCTGACAAGGGCCTAAAATGCTTCTCAACTATTTTAATTGGTACAAAACTATTCTTTATCCACTTTTCGGCCCTCAAATACCCTTGATGTTAACCTTTTGGCTAAAAAATACCTTAAATATAAATCTTTGGCTCATATTTGTCCTTTATTTTAATAGCTTTCCTAAAATAAAATTATTTAAATATTTATTTATTTGATCCGAATTTAAATCCTTCTCAAATAAATAATAACAACTACATATTATTTTCATGATATCTTTGTGTTGACCTATTTTAAATCAACCCCAAATTTTTCATAATTCAATTCATAACTAGGGATCTAACTGAAATTGATATTTGCGTTGTCTGATTGCCTATCTAAAAGAAATATATTATTTTTTATTAATATAAAATTTTCTATCAATTATCCAATTGTCTTGTTCATTCAATCTTTTTAGTCCTTTTATTTTAATTTCTTATTCTTAATTAGGGTATCAAGGATTCTCAATATTTGAAATGAACTTATATGTTCATATTCTTTTATGGAGAATTTTCGCATATAGCCACTCAAAAATAGCTTAATTATGCTCAATAGCTATAGTTTGCTAATTACGATTCGTAGCTACATGTTATAGGGAGGAGAGTGGCGAGCGAGATCGGAAAAGAGAGGAGAGAGGTTAGCGAGAGACGACAGAGAGTGGAGAGAGGTGAATTGTATATGTATATCAGTTAGATAATTGTATTTATGTAACTATTATGTATATGTATCAATTATTGTATTTGTATATCTGCATACAATTTGAATTCGTAGACACTTGAATCTAGTTAAAACATTTGTATTTGTATATCCAATCTCTCTCTCGCCTTATACAAACACAAATTATATATTGTATTTGTATAACTTGTTTTTGTATAAAGCGAGAGAGAAAGACAAAAGAGAACTGGGCAGATGAATATTTGTATTTGTATAATTATAAGTGTATAGGGCGGAGATATATGTATTTTTATTTATATATATCTCGTCTCTCTCGCTTTTTACAAACACAAACACAAACATAAAGCGAGAGTAAAACGAGAGAGAGAAAGGCAAAAGAGAACTGGGTAGGGGGAAATTTGTATAATTATAAGTATATAGGGCGGAGAGATATGTATTTGTATTTGTATATTCCATCTCTCTCGCTTTATACAAACATATTTGTATAAAGTGAGAGAGAGATTGACAGAAGAGAAGCGAGAGAGAGAGAGAGAGAGAGGGCAGGGAGAGGAGAGAGACGAGAAACAGATGACTGAAAAAGAGGAGAGTGGCGAGCGAGATTCCAGAGAGGGGAGAGAGGAGAGAGGCGATAGAGAGAATGTAATTATAACTAGAAGTTCTGAATTGTAATTAATGCAAACTGTAGCTATGTTAGCTAATTAACTAATATATGTTTGCTTAACCGCGTAATTTTTCCTTTTTTTAATTTGTATTATTTCATGGTGGGAGGTGATAAGAAAAAAAGTTACTTTCATTCTTTTATTTTGAATTTTGGGTACACAGAGATGAAAAATTATATTATATGTACATAGTTGCTTAATTAAATCATCATTTATTGAACTAATTATTTATAAGTGAATGTCATCGTTACTTTTCTCCTTTTTTCTCCCATGTTTAATTTGTCATTAGTTGAAAAAATCAAAATTTAAAATGGTGGACAAAATTCAAGAAAAAAAAAGAAATGGAAGAGAGAGGAAGTGGGGGTCGGGGGAGGTGAGTGTAGATAGTAGATGATTAATCTTTTTTATTTTATTTTCAATTTACTATGTAATCCAAAATCAAGCCAATCATACTAGCACATATATTAAGTATATTTTCAAATTATTTAAATGAAGAATAGCCTAAACTGTCCTTAAACTATGGGATTTGGTATAAATTTACCCTTCATCCACCTTAAGAGTGTGGGCCGTTAGAAATAAGGATATCTTTCAGCCAAAAAATTGACGACATGATATTTGGAAGCAGAAAGGTGGATGGAGGGTAGTTTTTGTCACGACCCAAAATTCTATTAGGCAGTGAGGGCACCTACCATCCCCATAGACAAACCTCATTCCTCTATTAACCATTTAACAATTTCAATAATGCGGAAATTATATAGATAAGTCAAAATCAAACTATCCCAAAACCTAGTGACACTAGTACAAGAGAATCTATGACTACGAAACAAGTTTGAAAACTTAAAACAGTTGTCCAGAAGGAAATAAGACAGAAAATAAGGGAGTCTTTAGAATCCAGTACTGCTGAAGAGGAAGCAACTCACACAACAATCACCAATCTCAATCGCAGCAACAAGTCAAGTATTGCTAGTATCTGGCTCAATTTATGCACACAAAAGGGTGCAACAAGTATAGAGTGAGTACGAGAAACACGTGTACTCAGTAAGCTTTGATTACTAATCCTCTTAGATGCGATGACAAGGTATATTTTAAAGTTCCTTTTTCCAAAAGTATAGTTACGTCATAAAATAAATCACCTCAATAAAGCAATTAAAACATATACTTTTCCAAAACTGAACCTCAATTACACCACTAATGATATCACAAGATGTCTCAAATGTATCAAGTCAAATCAACTTCACAATCATCTCAACAAATCAACACCAAATAAATATGAAATGCAATGTAGATGGAATGTAATGCACTAGCCGAAAATCGATATACACCCGTTTCCTCTATCAGATAGTCGGGATCCATGGGGGATTCATGAGGTCCATATAATTGTTGGAACCATTTTTCATTGGCACAATAACACTCGCCAGAATCATTTCTTATCGGCACAATACCACTCGCCGGAACTATTTTCCACCGGCTTTGCATGATGTCACTTGCCAGAACCATTTCCCGTCGACATAATAAGAATATGAATCTCACAAATAACTCAATGAACAATATCAACCAATAATTATCATGAAACAATAAGAGTGGTTTGAATATGTATGAACAAATATATAATATGAGTTCATTAATCGACCCTAACTAAGGATCATCAATCACAATCAAGTTTACATAATTCACAAGTCTCAAAGATTCAATCATATGATAACTTACAGGATACTATCAACTAATAATTAATTTCATGTAAATTTCCCCATATTATAACATCGGTGTCCGCATAAATGTTCGTTATCTCATTTATACGGGACCTTTTTATTATTCATTACCATTATATTTATTTATGTCATAAAACTAACACTTCAAAGAAAGGAAGGAATCTCCACTCGCCTCAAATCGAAGTCCTAGTGTCAAATTGTGAACTTTCCCTTTCATAACACTTCTGAATGGTTAAAATCTGTTCAAATATATAATCCTCATAAGAATTCAAATCTAATGACACTCATATTGCTATATTTAGTTTTGGCTTGAGAATTGGATCAAAAAGTCATCCCGAGCCATCAAATTTGAATCTGAAATTTTCTTTCCGAATGTTTGCCCATAGTAAAACAAACTTACATGACAAATTTTCAGCTAAAACGGATCCTTATTCGACCGCCAAATCAATATTTTTTTCTAAAAACCCTAGACCTATATTTTCTTAATTCAACATAAATTCTACACGTTTCTAACCTAAAAATCTGTTCATAATCACATACAAATCTCATAGAAAAGATGAGAATAATCACCTTAATGTTTTGAAATGAAATTCCTATTTTCCTCTTCTCTTTTTTCTTTTCTTTTCTCCAGTGTTTGTTTTTTGCATTGCGTGTGTTGTTTTTTTCCTCGTTGATGCATTTTGCAACACCAGTAGTTGCTGGTTTTCCCCTCTTTTTTTTTTCCTTTTAATTGGGCTCATGTCCCTTTTTTTTCCTTTTCAACTTGGCTTTGTCCATTTTTTTTCTATCTCAAATAAACTCAAAATCTTTTTCTTTCACCTCCTATTAGAAAAATAAAAATAACTCTTAATTAATTTCGAGAATCGTATCACTCATTTTTACAAATTATAAATCACATATAAAAGCTAAGGAAAGATTTAAAATCTAAAAAAATAGATAAAATTCATAAAACGACTAAGAAGGTTATTACAGTTTTATCTCAATTCAAATAGTTGAGGGCATTTTAGGCCCTTCTCCGTTCTAATTTTAGTTTGCAAAGCTTAAGATGTTCTTATGTCTCTTTGAATGCATAGGTACCTATTGCTGACGTTAGGTAGTCTAAAATGCAGTTACTACTATTTGATGAAAAGTTAACAAATGCAAGAGATCGTGTCAATATCCTGGAAGATGCTAACATAAATGGTTATCAAATTTTAATTATTGCTGAAGAATTGAGCAAGAAGTTCTCGAAACACTTGTTCCCCATAAGTAGGAGTGACAAACGAGCGGATTAACTCAAATACGAGTCGATAAAAAATGAGTTAAGCAAAAATAGATAAAATAGTCGACTCAATATATATATTTAAATGGGTAAAAATGAGTTACTCAATGGATAATATGGGTAATTATGAAATCTTTAAAAGTAATTTACCCCACTCCTCACCCCCCCCCCACCACCTCCATCCCCACGAATTTTTTTTTTTAAAAATTAAAAGATTTTCTTTTTAAATAAATTATTATTTTTTATCACCCCTAACCCACTGCTAGCCCACCCTCACCCACTGCCCGCCATGCCTAAAATATTGTTTGTTTTTTTAAAAATAAATTTATTTTTTACTACCCCCTACTCCGAGTTAGGGAGGGCATGGTATGGTATATACCGAATTATCATATCATACCAAAATTATTGATATATTGATTTTTATATTATGGTATTTGGTATGGTATATGGTATATGTTTTAATTTTTTTTAATATTCGGTATGGTATTTGGTATTCAGAAACAACATACCGAAATACCTAATATCATACCGAAGTATATAGTTACATAAATAACATATATATATTATCATTATTATTATTATTATTATTATTAAATATTAATAAATATGCAACCTAGTATTAATATAAACTAAATGTTTAGAAGTTAAAATTTTAACTACTCTATTTTGATTGAAATGTATTTAAATGTAATTGATTGACAAAAGAAGTTGTTTGTACTTTCTTTTGAATATGTATTTCTTCATGTGTAATGTGTTAGTATGATATAATTGATACATTTTTTGAATTGTTGAAGTCATAATACTCTATTATACGAGTATATATTAGTCGAAGTTGAACAAACAATGGTTACCGATTTGCCATACCGCAAAATACCAAAACCGATCTTTATAATACTGAATCATATCAAATTAAATTGATATGGCAATGATATAATAGTTTTAAAAATTGAATATCAAAATTATGGTACCAAAATTGCAAGTGTTGTACCATACTATACCATGTGCACTCCTACTCTGAGCCCCTACCCCCATCTGGCCCTATCACTATCTCAAAAAATTTAAAAAAATTAATTTGTTGTTATAAAAAAAATTCTTATTTTTTTAAAAAGTTTTTTTATCACCCCACCCCCTACCAGCCTATCACGATCCAAAAATCAGACGTGATGACACCTGTCTTATCCCACTAAGACAGGTCAACCTAACCCGACTGTTACGATAAATGAGGAAGTTTAAAAAGATAAGGAACTAAACATAACATAAACATGTGGAATCATAATATAACTTAAAATTCCCCCAAAATTTGGTGTCATGTGTATAAGCTTTTAAGTATTACAATAGATTCAAAATAAATACAAGTTTGGATGTCTTTGTATCTAGAACAAAACAAGGAAATAATGTAAGAGTAAGTGATGTCCGTCGAGATGAGAAGCAGCTTGTCGCGACCCAAACTACACCCTAAATGTGACATGACGAATAGAACCCCGAGAGGCCCTAAACATGCCACTTGACATAAGCATGACATAATGAATATATAATTTAAGAGATATAGACAATATAAATCTCAAATCATAAAATGACATAAATGATAGAAACAGAGTACATAAGAAATATGCGGAACACCACTAAGTCTGACACAAGCCTTTCTAACATCATAAGAGTGGTTGGGACGTAACCCATACACTACATACAAGTCTGAAATTGAAAAGATAACAAAAGCAATAAAAGTTTCTATGGCTTTGCCCTCGAACAATGAGGACTCACCAATCCAAGTGACCAAGCTGAGCAATCCCAATCCAAGCTCGTCCGGTAGGATGAGCGTCGGACCGTATATTATAAAATAATATAGGCACAAGTATGCATTAGTACATGAAATGTACTAAGTATGGGAAAATGCATAAAACATTGTAACACCTCAGAAGTTGGAAAGTCGAAAGGAAAAGGGTAGTGCAAGAATCTGTCTGAGAACTGGTTTTACGAGTCTAACCTACAGACCGTAGGAAGGGAACCGTAGATCCAGGGTAGAGATATTGAAAAGTCAAGTCCCAGTAACTTTTCTACGATTGACTAGTAAGGTCCGTCAATCCATGTATGAGTCATAGATAGGTCACGTAGGTGAGTCCCAGACTTAGTGAAATTTTAAAGCATAAGATTGGGTTATACGATTGGTGTCTACGATCCGTAGATGGGTCTACGAGCCGTAGACTGTTTCCGTCAAAGTTGGTCAAAATTTAGGGTCTTTGATCATTTCTACGGTTGACCAGGACGATCCATAGAAAGACCTACAGACCGTAGGTCCAAATCGTAAAAGGGTCCGACAATTATTATTAAGGGGCTTCTAAGTCTTTTTCCCAAGTGATAAATGCCTAAACTAGGTTGTTTTGGTCCTAATCCTAAGCCCTATATAAGTCTTTTAGGTCCTAAAACTACACATTCTAAATCATTCTCCTAAATTCCTAAATTCCCTCCAAGATCACCCCTAAAATCCTCTCAAGAGCTAAAGAAGGAGAAAGCTAGGGTTTGGCTTCTAGAACTCCAATTCACCATAGATTGTGGGCATTGATTGCTAAGGTTACAAGTTAGATTCTTAATCAAAGTTAGGGTTTTATTCAATCTTCATGGGTTCTTTTAAATTATGATTCAATTGATTGTTTTCCATCTTTTCATGCATGAATTGAAGTAATTATTTATTTTTAAGTTGAATTTACATGAACCCATGCATGATCTATGATTTTTAGACTATGACCATATGATGAAGCTTATGAACTATGAAAGATGAATTTATGAAGATATGAATGTTGTTTTATGAAATTGATATAAATGATTTGAAGATGCTTTGAGAGTAAAATATCAATGATGTTGTTGTGAAAGGTTTTCTCACATACTTCTAAGAATATGTTTGTTAAAGGATTTCACACAAAAGGATTCATAAGGTTGAAATATTTTCTCACCTAAGTTGAATCAAGATTAATGAGCTATTCTAATGAACTTTAACTTGGATTGGTTGCTTAATTGGGCCTTTCCATTAATGATGAAATGAGCAAGATTAATGACTATTCCGTGAGATTTTTGCTAAGCACCGAGAGGATATTGAGATGGAGGCGCTCCCGTTAGTATATGTCGGGTCTCTAGTAGCAATTTCATTATCCATAACTATGTGCCACCATAAGATATTTGTCTTAGATAAACATTAGCTAGTGGACCCACTTTAGCTCATATTTATGGTTCTTACCTTGGCAAGTAAGGACACCCCTTTTTGGTGTGGGGCAGACACTGGACTCCATGTTATAGCTCACATTGTTTATGTCGGTTAATGGTAAAATTTCCACAATAATGAACTAAGGTTACTTTATGAAAGTATCTCACAAGTGATTTAAAGATGTTTAGCTTGCATTGACCATGATTATGATTTATGTTTTCCAACCCTTTTGTCTTATGATTTAGCTTGGTCATTGTATGTCATGTAAAATCTTTTTTAGCATGATTTCATAACTCTTATTCATTGATATCATACATAGTACCCTTGTGCCTACATTGTTTCACTAATATAGGGTCAGGCGCTCGTACCTCTCACACTCGCATCTAGTTGATCTTTTTGCACTCAAGGATTGATGAGTCCTCATGTTCCAAGGACCGAGACACTTTTATTGCTTATTGTATTTCAGTTTTTAGACTATGTATGTGGTGTATGGGTTACATCCCAATACCTTCTATTGATTTAGTAGATGACTTATTGAGACTTATGTAGACTTCCGATTTTGTCAAACTTCTTTATGATATAAGACTGTTTCTTTGAAATATCTATTTTTGTTATCTTGTATGATGTATGCTAAGTGGATTGTGTAGGGCCTCTTGGGGTCCTATACGCCATGTTACGCCTAGGGTATACTTTAGGTCGTGACAAACTTGGTATTCAGAGCACAATGTTTAGAAAAGTCCTAGGATGTCTCATAAGCCACATCAAGTAAAGTTTTGTTCATGAGTGTGAAATGTGCCACATTTATGAATAAGAGGCTATACGATGTTTAGGAAACTCCATTTCTTTCATTACTCTAAAGTCGTGCAAAAGAGTGTAACTCTATATGTCTCTCTCCTAATCCTTATCTGATGCTTTAAAAGATATGACCCCTCGAAGAGCATACGTTGGAAGAAATGCAGGTGAGAATGTGGGACAAGAAGCTCCTCAAGTTCCTCAAGTTCAAGTCAACTCTTTGGTCGAGCAAGTGACTAATGCAGAATTTCAAGCTGCTTTTCAAGTGTTGGCTCAAGCCAATAGGTAGGTTGTGTCCCCGTGAACCCAAATGTGGGTACAACGACAACTAGAGTAAGGGACTTCACTAGGATGAATCCCCCATATTTTCATGGTTCCAAGGTTGAGAAAGATCCTTAAGAGTTCCTTGATGAGGTGTATAAGATTATGATGATCATGAGGGTGACACCGATGAAAAAGGCAAAATTGGCCGCTTATCAACTTAAGGTGTTGCTCAAGTTTGGTTCAACCAATGGAAGGAAAAGAGGGCGGTTGATGCATGTACTCTTCATTGGGAAAAGTTCAAAGTTGCTTTCCTTGATAGGTTCTTTTCCTTTGAGATGAGGGAGACCAAAGTTCTTGAGTTCATTAACCTTCGTACGGTATGCTTTGGAATTCACACAATTGTCCGAATATGCTCCTTCTATGGTTGCCGACTCTAGGGCAAGGATGAGTAAGTTTATTTTGGGTGTGTCCGAAATAGTGGTTAAGGAATGTTGTACCTCCATGCTCATTAAGGAAATAGATATTTCTCGCCTAATTATACATGCTCAACAAATAGAAGAGGAGAAGCTCAAGGAAAGTTCTAAGGAGGCAAATAGAGCAAAGAACGATGATGGTGACTTTTCACATTCAAGGTCCAGTGGACATGGTCGTTCTAAATTTCAACAAAGGTTCTTCGGTAAAGGTTCCTCTAATGCTCTGGTTCCAAAGTTCAACAAAGATAGGGTGTCTAACCCTAAGCCTCAAGGAGGGAATGATGGTGGATCTTCATTGTCTACTTGTGCTAGGTGTGGAAGGAAGCATGAGGGTAAATGCTTAGACGGTACAGATGGTTGCTTTGGTTGTGGTAAGAGTGGTCACAAGATAAGGGATTATCCATCACTTACTACTAAGGGAAGAGAAGGTAGGCAAGCTCCTCCTAGTGGTTTGGGTTCAAGTGCTCCAAAGCAAACCGATTCTATGCATTTCAAACTCGTCATGATCAAGAGAGTTCTCCTGATGTTGTTACCAGTATGTTGAAAGTCTTTCATCGTGATGTTTATGCTTTGCTTGATCCCGGTGCTACCTTGTCTTTTGTGATGCCATATATGGCTATGAGATTTGACGTTTGTCCGGATGTCTTGTTAGACCGTTTTTCTGTCTCTGCTCCTATTGGTGAATCTATTGTGGCTAAGAGATTCTATAGAAATTATCCCATCTCCTTATCCTATAGAGTCACTCATGTTGATCTTGTAGAGCTTGATATGTTAGATTTTGATGTTATTCATGGTATGAATTGACTCCATTCTTGTTATGCTTTTGTTGATTGTAGAACCAGAGTGGTCAAGTTTCAGTTTCCAAATGAACCATTCCTTGAGTGGAAAGGGGGGAATTCTATGCCTAAGTGTCAATTTGTTTCTTGTCTTAAGTGGAAAGGGGGGAATTCTATGCCTAAGTGTCAATTTGGAGCTAGCAGTGGTTGTATTTGCCTTAAAGATTTGGAGGCATTACTTATATGGTGTTTATATTAATGTCTTTACCGACCACAAGAGTTT
The DNA here is from genome assembly GCA_029582245.1 of Solanum etuberosum. Classification (NCBI taxonomy): domain Eukaryota; kingdom Viridiplantae; phylum Streptophyta; class Magnoliopsida; order Solanales; family Solanaceae; genus Solanum; species Solanum etuberosum. Next base: position 70,724 of record JAJONR010002135.1, read on the forward strand.
GCAATATGTGTTCAAGCAAAAGGATCTAAATCTTCGCCAACGTAGATGGATAGAACTTTTGAAGGATTATGACATAAATGTCCCTTATCACCCGGGCGAAGCTAATGTCGTGGCCGATGGCTTAAGTCAGTTGTCTATGAATAGTGTTGCACATGTTGAGGATGGTAAGAAGGAGTTGGTTCGTGATGTTCATAGATTTTCCCGATTAGGTGTTCGGTTGGTCGATTCTAATGAAGGTGGTGCTATTATTCATAATGGTTTAGAATCTTCCTTTGTGTCGGATGTGAAAGACAAGCAAAGTCTTGATCTAATTATAGTTGAATTTAAGGAAACGTTGCTTCAAAAGTCCGTTGAGGCTTTATCGCAAGGGGGAGATGGTGTGCTTCTATATCAAGCTAAGGTCCTTAGTGTGTTCCCAATGTTATGACTTGAAAGAGAAAATCTTATCAGAAGCCCATAGTTCTTGATATTCTATTCACCCGAGCACCACCAAGATGTACCCGACTTGCGAGAGGTCTATTGGTGGAATGGGATGAAGAAGGATATTGCGGAATTTGTGGCTAAGTGTCCTAATTATCAACAAGTGAAAGTTAAGCATCAAAATCTGGGAGGTTTGTCCCAAGATATTAGTATTCCTACTTGGAAGTGGGAAGACTTGAATATGGACTTCATTGTTGGCTTACCCCGCACCAGGTGACAACATGACTTGATTTGGGTTATAGTAGATCGTATGACGAAGTCAACTCATTTCATTCCCGTCAAGATTTCTTTTTCGATGGAAGATTATTCCAATTTATATCTAAGGGAGATGGTTAGGTTGCATGGAGTGCCCCTATCCATTATTTCCGATCGTGGTACCCAATTTACTTCTCAGTTTTGGAAATCTTTCCAAAGGGGTCTTGGTACTCGTGTTAAGCTTAGTATAACCTTTCACCCCTAAAACGACGGGCAAGCAGAGTGTACTATTAAGACTTTAAAATATATGCTGATAGCTTGTGTGATTGATTTCAAGGGTAATTGGGATGATCATTTGCCTTCGATTGAGTTTGCATATAATAATATCTATCATTCAAGTATTGGTATGTCTCCCGTTGAGGCTCTTTATGGTAGGAGGTGTAGATCTCCTATTTCTTGGTTTGAAGTTGGTGAGGTTGTATTGATAGGTCCTGAATTGGTACATGAGGATATGGAGAAAGTTTGGTTTATTAGAGAAAGGCTGAAAATGGCTTAAAGTCGACAAAAGTTCTATACCCATGTTAGAAGAAGAGATCTTGAGTTTGATGATGATGATTGGGTTTACTTGAAAATTTCACCTATGAAGGGTGTCATGAGGTTTAGAAAGAAGGAGAAGCTTAGTCCCCGATATGTAGGCCCATATCAAATTTTGAGGTGTATTAGTAAAGTTGCCTATGAGCTTGCTTGATTTGCCTAACGATTTAGCATCGGTACATCTGATATTCTATGTCTCCTTGTTGAATAAGTGTGTTGAAGATCCGACATCTATTGTTCCTTTGCAAGGTTTGGGAGTTAAGAGAACCTTTCTTATCAAGAGGTTCCGATTGAGATTTTAGACTGGCAAGTCCGGAAGTTGAGAAACAAAGAACTCTCTTCAATGAAGGTTGTTTGGAGGAATAATATTGTTGAGGGTGCTACTTGGGAGGCCAAGGCCAATATGATATCCTGATATCCTCATCTCTTTCCCTTCGTCCCTGCTCTAGCTTGAGGTATTTAGTTCCTCATGGTTCATCCTTTTGGTTTCATGTGTCTTAGTCATTCTCATGTTTCCTCATGCATGCACGCTCATGAAAAATCTGATTTTTGATGTTATGATTTAGCTTGGAAACATTCTCCGTGTTTATGTGCATTTGAGTATGAGTTGCATGTATGCCTTATGAAGAGATGTTTTGATTATGCTTTAGCTTGGAGTCGATCTTCCTCCTCGGATATGTGCATTTATTTGATTGCATTCATGTTGGGCTTTTAGTTTCTCTCCTTCTCTATTCATGCTAGCTTGAGTCCCATTCAAGGACGAATGTTTCCAAGGAGGAGATATTGTAACACCTCGGAAGTTGAAAAGTCAAAAGGAAAAGGGTAGTGCAGAAATCTGTCTGAGAACTAGTTTTACGAGTCCAAACTACAGACCGTAGGAAGGGAATCGTAGATCCAGGGTAGAGTTTTTGAAAATTCAATTCCCAGTACCTTTTCTACGATTAACCAGTACAGTCCGTCAATCCATGTACGAGTCATAGATATGTCTCGTAAGTGAGTCCCAAACTTAGTGAAATCTTAAAGCCTAAGGTTGGGTTATATGGTTGGTGTCTACGGTCTGTAGATGGGTCTACGAGCCATAGACTAAGTCCGTCAAAGTTGGATAAAATTTAGGGTCTCTGATAATTTCTACGGTTGACCAAGACCTACGGACCGTAGGTCCAAACCGTAAAAGGGTCCAACAGTTTTTTTTAAGGGGCTTTTAAGTCTTTTTCCTAAGTGATTAATGCCTAAACTAGGTCGTTTTGGTCCAAATCCTAAGCCCTATATAAGTCTTTTAGGTTCTAAAACTACCCATTCTAAATCATTCTCCTAAATTCCCTCAAAGATTACCCCCAAAATTCTCTCAAGAGCTAAGGAGGGAGAAAGCTAGGATTTGGCTTCAAGAACTCCAATTCACCATAGATTGTGGGGATTGATTGATAAGGTATGTTAGTATTCATATATGGAGTCCTTTACTACATAGGTGTAACACTTCAAAAATCAGAACTAAGTTGAACAAGAGAAAGGGGAAAACCACGGAGGGCTCCAGGGGCCGTGAAGAGGACCAGGACCCGTCGATCAGCTCGTGATTGTGCACCCAACATCAAGTGAAGGAGAAAGAACCACTTGAGGTCCCGTGTAACTTCACACGAGCCATGGATTGGCCTGTGAAGAGGGGCCCAAAACCCCTAAGCCCCTGTGAAGAACCACGACCCACTTGACGAGCCATGGAGCTTCACACGAGCCGTGAAGTGGCTCGTGAAGGAGGTTGCCAGTCCTCTGGGTTGGGTCAGCTGCACCACAAACCACTTAACGGGCCGTGGTTCTCTAGACGGTCCGTTAGTGGCCTCGTGAAGGGCACTTCGTCAGCTTTAAGTCAGGGTCATTTTGGTCTTTTCCCCTATGCGTTGGGCACTTAAACTACGTCGTTTGATGCCTAAACTACATCTTTTTACTTAGTATAAGCCTAATAATCTTGTCAGAACTACCTAAAACCCTCATTCTCCTAAAATCACCCAGATTAGAACTAAAAGAAGAGAAAAAGTCGACAGTTTCTCCCAAGAATAAGCAGAGGTCTTCTTTTAGTTAAGCCCCAAAATCCAAAGGATTTCTCCGTAGATTTCGTCAACAGGTATGTGGGATTTCACTAGTGAGTTCCTTTCACCCATTAGGTCCCTAGAATTCAGTTCTTCAATTTCTCATAAATTGTTCAGACCTAGGGTTTCCAAGACCTTGGTGATTCATTGTGATTTTAGCTTCTTTAGTTTCCATGATTCTAAATAACATATTTCTTGGAAAATGTGCATAGTTCCATGTATAGAATTCAGAACCGTAGCTTGTATTAATTATCAGTACTCATGAATTATACTTTCTAGGAAGATCATTCAGAAAATCATGCTTCAGAACTCGAATGCCATATCTTTCAGTATGTTTATGTTGCATTTTCAGATAACATGTGAGTATTTTGAGATACTAAGTATTTCAGTTGCATTTTAGCTATATACATATTCTGTTGGGAGTAGACTTAGGACCAAGTTGGACTAGGGTTCAGCATACCCTCACAGTCCCTAAACTACGTGCCAACGTAGGTTCAAAAGTTCCCTCTGTCGGACATCAGTTTTAGTGATCACACCACAGTCATGCCTCTATACCCTGGCAAGGTATATTGGGTCCTCTCGATGGGGAGTATACATCAGACTCCACGTTTAGGTCACCTGGTTTATGTCGGTTAATAATAGCTCCCACAGTCATACTCTTATTGCATTGACCATGTTATTAGCATTTACTTTAGTGTACAATTCAATATGTTATCTTCATGATTAGTACTTGGTCATTGCATCCAGTTCAGTTTTCAGTTATACTTTAGTACAACCTATTTTCATGTTCAGTCTATATTGCTAAGTTTATATTGTTCAGCTTAGTATCTATATCCTTCATGCTCAGTACGTTCAAAGTACTGACGCATATTTTGCGCTACATCATTGTATGATGTAGGTTCAGACTCTCAGCATCCAGATCACGCTTAGTTCAACTTCTAGCCCATACTCAGCAACATTAGTGGTTAGTCCTCATAGTTCGAGGATGTTTATTTATGTGTTTGGTTTAGTTAGCCTATTATTAGTCTTTTGGTATTTTTAGAGTTAGCTAGGGACTTGTCCTAGCAGCTCATCAGTATTAGAGGCTTTCAGACATAGAGTCAGTATTAAGTGTTTTGGGGTTGTTTCCCCTAGATATTAAGATATATTTTCATTTGAAGTCCTTTAGTTTTGACTCATTTATTTGTTATGCTTCCACTTGTCTTAGTTATATATTCAGTATGCTTGTGATATGCCAGACTGAAGGTTAGCTTGGGATCACTTGTGATCCTAGGTCCCGTGTTACGTCTAGGGGGTAGCCTCGGGGCGTGACAAACTTGTAATCAGAGCATCAGGTTCAAGAGTACTAGGGTGTCTGAAAGCCACACTAAGTAGAGTCTCTTTCATGAGTGTGAAGTGCGCCACACCTATGAGAGAGAGGCTACTAGGTGTTATAAGAAAACTTCACTTCTTTCGCTATTCCTATCGTGCGTGAAGTGTGATTCAACTTGTTCTTTATAATCCGTCGTTATACGTTTCAGATCATGCCTCCTGACAGTGCTACCACATGAAATGCTAACACACACAATGCTAACGCAGTTCCTCTAGTCCTGAACCATGAGGTTACAAATGCATAGTTCCAAAATGCGATCCAACTATTGGCTCAGACTGTAGCCAATCAGAACAATCAGCAGGCCTCAGTTCCTGAAAACCCCACTAGTGGATCAGCTGCAGCCAGGGTTCGAGACTTTGTTCGTATGAACCCACCAGAGTTTCTAGGGTGAAAGCTTGGTGAGGACCCACAAATCTTCATTGATAAGGTCAATAAGATTCTTGAGGTAATGCAAGTGACTGGTACCAATAGTGTCGAGCTGGCATCCTATATCATCTTAAGGATGTGGTTCATATCTGGTTCACACAGTGGAAAGACAACAAGGGTGGGGATGCAGCTCCTGTGACGTAGGATTGTTTTACTGGAGCTTTTCTAGACAAGTTCTTCACGAGAGAGTTGAGGGAGGCTAAGGCTCAAGAGTTTATGAACTTGAGGCAGGGTTCGATGTCAGTCCAAGAATACGGGCTAGAGTTCACTCAACTCTCCAGGTATGCTCGACATATGGTTGCCGATCCAAGAGCACAAATGAGCAAGTTCTTATTTGGGGTATCCGATCTGGTGAAGACCGAGTGCAGAAATGCTATGCCATTAGGGGATATGGATATTTCCAGAGTAATGACCCATGCTCAGTAAGTTGAGGGAGATAGGCTCAGGGAAATGGCTAAGGATAACAAAAACTCTAGAACATGCAACTATGAATACTCTCAACATAGGTCGGGTGGTGGAAATTGTGCATAGTTTCAGCAGAGGTCTACAGCCACAGCGCCTTCATCAGCTCGCGCTCCATCCCCCAGGATTCGACAAGATCAGATAGGGAGGGCATCAGGCTCTAAGTCTCAAGGGAGTGCTTCAGGTAACCAGACTTTTCTATCTTGTCCAAAGTGTGGTAAGAACCATCCGGGCGAGTGTCTTGCTGGCAGAGAGGGGTGCTTTGGGTGCAGTCAATCTGGTCATAGGTTGAAGGATTGCCCTTCTGCTAGGTAAGGACAAGGAGGTAACATTAACAGGGCTCAGTCTACAACTTCAACAGCGCCAGCAGGTTGCCCCACTCAGCAGGGTGCCTCGTCTGGTACAAGTGGTGGTCAGTGCCAGAACAGGTTGTGTACTCTTTAGGCTCGCCAGGACCAGGAAGATTCTCCTAATGTGGTCACTGGTACGTTACAATTCTTCCGTTTAGATGTTTATGCATTGTTAGATCTAAGGGATATACTTTCTTTTGTAACTCCATATATAGCACTAAACTTTGGTGTTAGTCCAGAAACTCTCTCAGAAACCTTCTCAGTGTCTACTCCAATTGGTCACCCAATTATAGCTAAACAGGTATATAAAAAATTACCGTGTCACAATTTCTCAGAAAGCCACCTCAACAGACCTTGTAGAGTTAGAAATGGTAGATTTTGATATCATTCTAAGCATGGATTGTTTACATTCCTGTTAAGCCTCAGTCGATTGTAGAGATAGGATCGTTCAGTTTCAGTTTCCAAGCAAGCCAGTCTTAGAGTGGAAGGGTAGTAACTCAGTGCCTGTAGGTCGATTCATCTCTTACCTTAAGGCTATGAAAATGATTTCTAAAGGGTATATCTATCATCATGTTCGGGTTAAGGATTCAAACTCTGAAACCCCAACTATTGAGCTAGTCCCAGTCGTAAATGAGTTTCCAGAAGATCTTCTCGGAGTCCCTCCCAAAGGGATATCGACTTCGAAATAGATCTTCTTCTAGATACCCAGCTTATTTCGATACCTCCTTACAGAATGGATCTAGCTGAGCTAAAGGAATTAAAAGAACAATTGAAAGACCTTCTAGATAACGGCTTCATTAGACCTAGTATCTCTCCATGGGGTGCTTCATTGTTGTTCGTGAAGAATAAAAATGGTTCTCTCAGAATGTGCATTGACTATCGTCAGTTGAACAAAGTCACAATCAAAAATAAATATCCCATCCCCAGGATTGATAACTTGTTCGACCAACTTTAGGGTGCTAGTTACTTTTCTAAGATAGACCTCAGATACGACTATCATCAGCTCAGAGTCAGGGATAGTGACATCCGGTAGACAGCCTTAAGGACTCGGTATAGTCACTATGAATTTGTAGTTATGTATTTTGGACTAACGAATGCTCCTGCAGCTTTTATGGACTTAATGAACAAAGTGTCAAACAGTATTTGGACTTGTTCATCGTCATCTTTATTGATGGTATCCTCATTTATTCTCGGAGTGAGGAAGCATGCAACTCATCTGAGAGTTGTTTTGCAAACCCTCAAAGATCGCCAGCTATTCGCTAAATTCAGCAAATGTGAATTCTGGTTATAGTCGGTCGCTTTCCTTGGTCATGTGGTATCCAACGAAAGGATTCGAGTGGATTCTCAGAAAATTGAGGCAGTATAGCACTGGCCTATACCCACCTCTCCGAATGATATCAGAAGTTTCTTGGGTTTGTCCGGTTACTACCGGAGGTTTGTTGAAGGATTTTCATCCATAGCTTCCCCATTAACCAAGTTGACTTAGAAGAAGGTCAAGTTTTAGTGGTCCAATGAGTGTGAGAAAAGCTTCTCAGAACTAAAGACTAGGTTGACTACAACTCTTCTCTTGACTCTACCAGATGGGTCAGACGGTTATGTGGTTTATTGTGATGCATCCAGGGTCGGCCTAGGTTGTTTGTTGATGTAACAAGGTAAGGTCATAGCTTATAATTCTAGACAACTTAAGGTCCATGAGAAAAACTACCCGACCTTGCAGTCGTAGTATTTTCCCTAAAGATTTGAAGACACTACTTGTATGGTGTTCATGTTTATGTGTTCATAGATCATAAGAGCCTCCAGTATGTGTTCACCCAGAAAGAATTGAATCTTCGTCAGATAAGATGGCTTGAATTCCTCAAAGACTATGACATGAATGTGCTTTACTATCCGGGTAAGGCCAATGTAGTAGCTGACGCACTCAGCAGAGTATCCATAGGTAGTATGACACATGTTAAGGAAGAGAAGAAAGAATTAGCCAAAGATGTTCACCGGCTTGCTCGTTTAGGAGTTTGCCTTATGGATATGTCAGAATGAATCAGAATCTTCATTGGTAGCAGAGGTTAAGGAAAAACAGGATAGTGATCCTATATTACTTCAGTTGAAAGGTGCAATTCATCAGCATATAGTAGAGGTTTTCTCCTAAGGGGGAGATGGTGTGCTGCGTTACCAGGTCACTTATGTGTTCCTAATATGGGTGAGTTAAGGAAGCAGATCCTTACAGAATCCCATAATTCTAGATATTCTATTCATCCGAGTGCCACTCAGATGTACCGTGATCTACAAGAACTCTTTTGGTGGAACGACATGAAGAGACATATCACAGATTTTATGGCTAAGTGTCCTAACAGTCAACATGTTAAATTAGAACATCAGAAACCAGAAGGTGTGACTCAAGAGATTAGCATTCCTACGTGGAAGTGGGAAGTGATAAACATGGATTTCATTACGGGTTTACCTCGTACTCGCAGACAACATAACTCTATATGGGTGATAATGGACAGAGTCACTAAGTCAGCTCACTTCTTGGTTGTCAAGACTACAGATTCAGCGGAGGATTATGCCATACTTTACATCAGTGAGATAGTCAGGTTGCATGGGGTTCCCTTGTTTATCATCTTCGGAAGGGGTCCTCAGTTTACCTCTCATTTATGGAAATCATTTCAGAAAGGTCTTGGTACTCAAGTAGATCTCAGTACAACATTTCATTCAAAGACGGATGGTCAGGAAGAGCGTACAATTCAGACCTTAGAGGACATGTTGAGAGCTTGCGTGATCGATTTCAAGGGTAGTTGGGATGATCACCTACCTCTCATAGAGTTCGCTTACAATAGCAACTTTCATTTCAGTATTCAGATGACCCCTTATGAGGCACTGTATGAGTGTAGATACAGGTCTCTGATTGGTTGGTTTGAAGTAGGTAAAGCAGCCTTGATTGGGCTAGATTCGGTTCATGAGGCTATGAAGAAAGTTCAGCTCATCAGAGATAGACTAAAGACAGCTCAGAGTCATCAGAAGTCCTATGCAGATGTGAGGAGAAGGGACTTAGAGTTTGAACTCGATGATTGGGTTTTTCTAAAAGTGTCACCCATGAAAGGGGTGATGAAATTTGAAAAGAAAGGGAAGCTCAGTTCCAGGTATGTAGGTACTTACAAAATCCTAAAAAGGGTTGGTAATGTGGCTTATGAGTTAGAGTTGCCAGCAGAACTAACAGCGGTTCATCCAGTCTTTCACATTTCCTTGTTGAAGAAGTGTGTGGGTGATCCAAAATCGATAGTACCTTTAGAGAGTGTAGTTTTGAAGGATAGCCTCACTTATGAGGAGATCCCAGTTGAAATTCTTGACAGTTAGGTTCGTAGGTTGAGAAATAAGGAAGTCACTTTTGTGGAGGAGTCTATCCGTAGAGGGAGCTACTTGGAAGCAGCCATGAAGGCCAAGTATCCTTACCTCTTTCCTTTCAATTCAGTTTCAGCTTGAGGTAATAGTTCCTCTCTAGTCTCTCAGTTTACTCTTGTGTAATTCAGTCTCAGTATCTTGTTCCCTCAGTTATCCTTGCATTTCAGCATATTTGCATTTTCATGGAACTAAGTTCAGTTAGATATCAGTTTCTAGTACTCAGTTGGTAGGGATTGCAACCCTTCCCTCCATACTCAGCTTGTTTAGACTTCATTTAAGGATGAATTATCCCAAGGGGGAGGTATTGTAACACCTCAAAAATCATAACTAAGTTGAACAAGAGAAAGGGGAAAACCACGGAGGGGTCCACGGGTATTGTAGAGGACCACAACCCATCGACTAGCTCGTGGTTGTGCACCCAACATCAAGTGAAGGATCGCGGACCACTTGACGGCCCGTGGAACTTCACACGGGCCGTGGATTGGCCCGTGAAGAGGGGCCCAGAACCCCCCAAACCCCTGTGAAGAACCACGACCTACTTTACGAGACATAGAGCTTCACACGAGCCGTAAAGTGGCTCGTGAAGGAGCTGCCAGTCTTGGGGTTGGGTTAGCTGCACCACAACCCACTTGACAGGCGGTGGTTCTCTAGACGATCCGTCAGTGGCTTCGTGAAGGGTACTTTGTCAACTTTAAATCAGGGTCGTTTAAGTCTATTCCACTATGCATTGGGCACTTAATCTACGTCGTTTTACTCAGTCTAAGCCTAATAATCTAGTCAGAAACTACCTAGAACCCTCATTCTCCTAAAATCACCCAGATTAGAATGAAAAGAAGAGAAAAAGTTGACAGTTTCTCCCAAGAAAAAGTAAAGGTCTTCTACAAGTTCAGCCCCAAAATCTAAAGGATTTCTCCATAGATTTCGTCACCAGGTATGTGGGATTTCACTAGTGGGTTCTTTTGACCCATTAGGTCTCTAGAATTCAGCTAGTTCTTCAATTTCTCATAAATTGTTCAGACCTAGGTTTTCCAAGACTTTGGTGATTCATTGTAATTTTAGTTGCTTTAGTTTCCACAATTCTAAATAACATGTTTCTTAGAAACTTTGCATAGTTTCATGTATAGAATTTAGAACCCTAGATTGTATTAATTATCAGTACTCATGAATTATAATTCCTAGGCAGATCAATAAGAAAATCATGCTTCAGAACTCGCATGCCATATCTTTCAGTATATTTATGTTGCATTTTCAGATGGCATGTCAGTATTTTGAGCTACTCAATATTTCAGTTGCATTTTAGCTATATACATATTCATTTGGGAGTAGACTTAGGACCGAGTTGGACTAGGGCTCAGCATACCCTCACAGTTCCAGAACTACGCACCAACATAGGTTCAGAAGTCCCCTCTGTTGGGCATCAGTTTTAGTGATCACGCCACAGTCATGCCTCTATACCCCTGGCAAGGTATATTGGGTCCTCTCGATGGGGCGTATACATCCAACTCCACGTTTATCTCATGTGGTTTATGTCGGTTAAAAATAGCTCCCACAGTCATACTCTTATTGTATTGACCATGTTGTCAGCATTTACTTCAGTATACAGTTCAACATGTTATCTTCATGATTAATTCTTGGTCATTGCATCCAGTTCAGTTTTCAGTTATACTTCAGTACAACCTATTTCCATGTTTAGTCTATATTGCACAATTTATATTGTTCAACTTAGTATCTATATCCTTCATGCTTAGTACATTCAAATTATTGACACAGATTTTGCGCTACATCGTTATATGATGTAGGTTCAGGTGCTCAGCATCAAGATCACGCTTAGTTCGACTTCCAGCCTATACTCAGCAACATCAATGGTGAGTCCTCATAGTTCAAGGATGTTTATTTATGTTTGGGTTTAGTTATCCTATTATCAATCTTTCGGTATTTTTAGAGTTAGCTGGGGACTTGTCCCAACAGCTCATCAGTATTAGAGGCTTTCAGACATAGAGTCAATGTTAAGTGTTTTGGGGTTGTTTCCCCCAGATATTCAGATATATTTTCATTTGGAGTCCTTTAGTTTTGACTCATTTATTAGTTATGCTTCCGCTTATCTTAGTTATATATTCAGTATGCTTGTAATATGTCAGATTCAGGGTTCGCTTGGGGTCACTTGTGATCCTAGGTCCCATGTTACGTCTAGGGGTTAGCCTCGGGGCGTGACAATAGGGTTCCCAAGATCCCAATTTTACAAGTTAGATTCTCAATCAAAGTTAGGGTTTTATACAATTTTCATGGGTTCTTTTCAATTATGATTCAATTGATTGTTTTCTATCTTTTCATGCATGAATTGAAGTTTTTAAAGTTGAATTCATATGAACCCATGCATGATCCATTATTTTTAGACTATGATCATATTATGAAACTTATGAACTATGAAAGATGAATTTAAGAAGATATGCATGTTCTTTTATGAAATTGATATAAATGATTTAAGGATGCTTTGAGAGTAAAGCATCACTGCTGTTGTTGTGAAAGGTTTTCTCACATACTACTAAGAACATGTTTGTGAAAGGATTTGTCACAAAAGGATTCAAAAAGGTTGAAAGGTATACTCACCTAAGTTGAATCAAGATTAAGGAGCTATTCTAATGAACTTTATCTTGGATTGGTTGCTAAATTGGGCCTTTCCATGGATGATGAAATGAACAAGATTAATGACTATTCCATGAGATTTTTACTTAGCATCGAGAGGATATTTAGATGGAGGCTCTCCCTTAGTAGAGGTCAGGTCTCTAGTAGAAATCTCCTTATCCCATAACTATGTGCCACCATAGGATGGTTTTCTTAGATATAAATTAGCTAGTGGATCCACTTTAGCTCATATTTATGGTTCTTACCTTGGCAAGTAAGGACACCCCTTTTCGGTGTGGGGCAGACACTGGACTCCATGTTATAGCTCACATGGTTTATGTTGGTTAATGGTAAAGACTTATGTAGGCTTCCGCTTTTGTCAAACTTCTTTATGATATTAGACTGTTTCTTTGAAATCCTTATTTCTATTATCTTGTATGATGTATGCTAAGTGTCTTGTGTAGGTCCTCTCGGGGTCCTATACGCCATGTTACACATAGGGTATACTTTGGGCCGTGACAAACATGAGCATGATCATAGGAGGAATATAAACATGATATGCATGACTAAGTTAAAACATAAAGATATGACTTTAAGAAATCCACGAATCATAAACAAGGTCATTGCATACTTAAAAGCCATTTAAAAAGATTTCATAAACCTTTGAAGATAAACATAGTTCACTTGTGGGATGTTTATGGTTAATCGCCAATAAAACCATGTGAGTTATAAAATAAAATCTGATGTAACCCTCACATTGAAAAGGGGATTCTACTTTCCAAGGTAGACTCCGTTACATTTATTCATAATTGCTATTGTGGGTCCACTAGCTAAGTCATTTAAGACAATCCTACGTGGGCACGTAGTTTGAGATGCAAAGATTTCTTCTAGAGAACCAACCTCTACTAATAGGAGAGCCTCCATCTCAAAGTCCTCTCGGTGCTAAGTAAATCCCAATGAAAAAGACATAATCATATTCCTATCACAATACTTGGAAAGACATAATTAAATTGCCAATCCAATAATAAGTTATCATAACTTTGAAATCATGATTTCATAAAACTTTCATATTAGACACTTATCTTTCTAAGCATCTAAATCATGATTTCATTTATATGTGAGAAAATCTTACACAAATCATTGATACTTTTCTCAAAAGCATCCTTAGTTCATAAATCATTCTTTTCAAAAAACATGCATAACTTTCATAATCATAATTCATAACTTCATAAGCTTTGTTCATAAGTTCATAATCATAATCAAGTAAAGACATTGGTCCATATGAAATCAATTGAAACCATGTAGTCAAATCATTCATAATAAGATTGAAAATAGGCAATTGAATCATAATCAATAAGACTCATAGAGATTTGCATGAAACCCTAATGAAATTGGGTGAAATCAATTTAGAAATTAGAGATTCTCTTGGGACCTAATGGATGAAAGGGATCCATTGGTGAATTCTCACATACATTGGGTAATCAAAGCCCTAGAAATGGATATGAGAACATTGAGCTTTATGAAACCCTAACTTTACCTTGAGAGCTTGAGAGAGAATTTGAGGACGATGATTTGAGATTTTTGTCAGTTTGAGTGAATGGGAGGGAATGGGGTATTTTTGAAGAGTAAATTCGGGGTAGTTATAGGTCCAAAACGACATAGTTTAGGGGTTAGTTGGGTAGGAAAAGATCAAAACACCTTAATTCAAAACTACCGGAATGACCTACGGTCCATAGGACTTTCTATGTACTTTCCTGGTCAATTGTAGAGTTACTTATTGGGCCTAAAATCCATTCAATTTCAACGAAACCATTCTATGGGTCGTTGTCCATTTTACGGTTCGTAGACCTCTTCCGTAGAACTCAACTTTGAGTCCAAAATGTCACTAGATGTGTATTTCGTGTATGAAACCCTCCTACGGCCCGTAGAACACCCTATGGCTTGTCCTGTTTACTCGTAGGTCAAACATCAGAGACTTCATATTTCCAAAACTCAACTCAAGTTCTACGACATCCTTTTTACAGCCCATCAAACCTCCTACAGTACGTAGATAGGACTTGTAGATCACAACGCCAATGCCAAAACTAAACTTTTCCTTTTCGATTCAACTTTCTAATTTTTGAGGTGTTACAGAACTGCCTCAAAAACTCCCAAGTGTAAGCCTCAGACGAAGATGAGAAAAAGTGATCAAGATGATCTGGGCTTGTAACTTACACAAGTGTAGAAAGCAAGGGAGTGAGTATAAAACAACACCGGTACTCAACAAGCATCCCTACTAACCCTAAGTAAAGCAATATAGAACACAAGTACTCCCAACACTCCAACCCTCAACCTCCACAAACTATAACCTGCCTAAAATTCAGCCCTGTCCTACCTAGCAATTCACAATTTATGTAGCACACAACACCTATAATCACACCTTAACATATATATGTCATCATCACAGTCTTTCCTATTAAAACAAACACAATGTCTATAACAAAGCACTCACAAAGATCAAAGAAATGTAATAATGTGCAATGCAATGAAGTGCGATGTCATATATAGTGATACAAGTCTGTTATAACGATACACACCCGTTTAGACTTAGGTCGGGACCCATGGGGGACTCACAAAGTCCATGTATCCGCTTGAATCATTTCCCTTCGGCATAATCATTAATCGCTAGAACCATTTCCCTTCGAAATCATCAGAACCATTTTCGTTCGACATAATCATCAAAACATTTCTCATCATAGTGTTTTAGAACCAATGCCAGTAGGCATGTTCACACAAATAATGAAAAGATTATAATTTTCATATCAATACACAATCCATACCACAATCATGATACATCATCGATAATGAATCAATATAACAATTCAATTTATCCATAACACATCACGCATCAATATACCAACAAGTTTCTTTTTTATTTTCCTTTATCATCATTAGAAATAATTCTACATATGCAAGTGATCACGAATTTTAAACCCTTCACCGATTTCCATTACTCCCCAACACACACAATAAGGAATACAAGGTTCTATATGCTTAAAAAAGGGTCAAGAGGTCCACTTAACTCAAAAAAGCAAACAATCAACCTGATACTTGAGCCTTCCCTCTCCGATGGGTCTGCAAATCAACCCCGTCTGAACAAATATAGAATCACAATAAGAATTTAAGACCAACAACACTTATATCAATGATTTTAAAAACTAGTTCCTAATTGACCCACAAATCCATTCTTGAGAACTAGCGTTAAATCTGATTTTTTGTATAAAATCATGTTACCTAGAGGTTTTGAAATAAAATAGTGAAACCACTTCGAAAAATGAGTTGAAACCAATCTTAAATCACCATTTTCTCTAAAACATCAAGTTCTTGTGAAAAACTCAAGGTTTGAGTTAAAAAAACAATGATCAACTAGCAAAATCATGAAATAATTACTGGGTAATAAAGATAGGGAGTTAAAAATTGTTACCCAATCGATGAATCTCAAAACCACTTTGGAATTGCCTCTACCAAGTTCTCGATGTTCAAAAATTGCAAAATGGAGATGAAACCCTGACTTTTCAAAAAGATTCTACCCTAGGTCAAAACTTCTCATCGGGATCGCGACACCAAAGTCACGCGATCGTGACGAGTAAGCGGTCAACTCATCAATTAACCATCACGATCGCGATGATCAGAACACAATTGCTACACAAGCTTGACACCCTTCATACTATTGCAAAGCACAAGACATATCATCTACGCTATCACGACACGCAACAAAAAGACACTTATGCAATCACGAGAGAGAGTCCCGCAATCGTGAAGAACAATAATGATGGCACTAAACATCAGCACATATGAACACACCATGATAGAAGATTTCACCGAATCGACCCTTGGGATTTGATCAGAACCCCGAGCATACAAACTAGGTATGATACCCTATTAAGCTCGACATTCCAGACTCAATAGAACCGTCGAAATACGGATTCGAGGTTTCCTTAATCCGGAACCCGTTAAAGTAGAAATAAACTAACTTTCACCTGGAAATATCAAACTGCTCTCTGAACCTCTGAAATTTTGACACCTAGGCTTAAAATCATCCTCGAAATCTAATAAAATCGTCAATAATCCCATTCGAGCGTTTGAACTCCAAATGTTGACCAAAGTCAACTCTTAGCCTAAATACACCTAAAATTCCAACTCAAGGGTCCAAATCCACATAACAACTTTGAAACAAAATGACAAACTCTTAGACCAAATTCTACATTTCGGAGCTGATGGATATTATGAAATTCCATTTAGAGACTTGAAGTTGTTACAAAAAATCACTTTTAACAATTTTAAGTCTCCAAAACTCAAAAATTTCCAAAAATCCAAACTTTTCAATCAAATTTTAAAACCAACTTCGAAAACTAATCCAACAAGATTTGGGGCAACTATCAGGATTTGTGAAATGAAATTTTCTATTTTTTTTTTCAAAAATTACCATCAGGGTCATTATATTATCCACCAATAAAAACTATGTTCGTCCTCGAATATAAAGTAAAGGAAAGTACCAGAAACATCGAAAAGCGGAGCATATCTGACACGCATATCAAACTCAATCTCCCAAGTAGCCTCGTTAATCGAATGGTGCTTCCACTACAACTTCACTGAAGTAATATCCTTTGTCCTTAACTTCTGAACCTGCCTATCTTAAATAGGTATAAGCTCCTCCTCTAATGACAAGTCTGGACATAAAACCACTTAATCAAGTGAAATCACATGGAACTCGTCTTGTACATACTTTCGAAGCATGGAAACGTGGAAATCTAGATGTACAACTGACAAGCTAGGTTGAAAGTCCAACTTATAGGCTACCTTTCAAATTTTCCCGAAAATCTCAAAAGGGAAAATGAACCTAGAGCTAAGCTTTCCCTTCTTCCCAAATCTCATCACACCCTTCATGGGTGACCCCTTGAGCCAAATGTGATCACCCTCCATGAACTCCAAGTCTCGAATCCTCTATAGACATAAACTCTTTTTTCAGCTCTAGGTTGTCAACAACCTACATTGAATCAAACGAACCTTATCCTTAACATCTCTAAGAAAGTTTGTATCTAATGTGTCCACCTCAACAACATTAAACCAACCAATCAGAGATCTACACCTCCTAGCATGTAATACCTCACACCTTGAGCCAAATGTGATCACCCTCCATGAACTCCAAGTCTCGAATCCTTCATAGACATAAACTCTTCTATCAGCTCTAGGTTGTCAACAACCTACACTGAATCAAACAAACCTTATCCATAACATCTCTAAGCAAGTTTGTATCCAATGTGTCCACCTCAACAACATTAAACCAACCAATTGGAGATCTACACCTCCTACCATACAATACCTCAAATAGGGCCATCTCAATGCTGGAATGATAACTTATGTTGTAGGCAAACTCCACTAAGGGAAAATGTTGATCCCAATGAGCATCAAAGTCAATCCACACGCCCGACGTATGTCCTCCAATATTTGAATTGTCCGATCAGACTGCCCATTCTTCTGGGGTGAAAAGTTGTAGTCATATCTAATTAGGTACCCAACCAATGTTGTAAAGCTCTCCAAAAGTGAGAAGTAAAGAGAGAACCTTAGTCGAAGACAATAGAAACATGCACCCCATGTGGCCTAACTATTTAATTGACTTAGATTCGAGCAAACTTCTCTACCGTATACTTCACCTGAAAAGGAATGAAATGGACAGACTTGGTCAACCTATCAACAAGTATCCAAGTTGAATCATAACCACCCACAGTGGTAAGAAAACCCACAATGAAGTCCATGCTGATACACTCCCACTTCCAAGTGGGAATGGGCAACCTATGAGACACACCACCCGACCACTGATTCTCAAACTTGACCAATTGGCAAGTCAAGCACCTAGCCAGAAACTCAACAATGTCCCTCTTCATATCGCACCACCAATAATCCTGACTTAAGTAATGGCACATCTTGGTCGCTCTCAAATGAATGGAGTACCCAAAACAATGTGCCTCCTCCAAGATCAATCTGACCAACTCACCCACCTTGGACACACAAATCCTTCCCCCGATCCTCAACACTCCCTCAAAATCAAGTGTTGCTTCCTTAGCTTCTCCTCTCAACACCTTATCTCGAATAATGCACTACTGCTCATCATCAAACGACCTCTCTCTAATCTGTCAATCAAAGAAGATTATTCCTCTACAAAGGCAATAACACTACCAACCTCTGAAATCTACAATTGGACAAACTTTTGGCTGATTTTTGAACATCTCTAGCCAATTCTCTCTTCTGAACTCGTATCAAGGAAAGACTTCCCATGCTAGAAGACTTCATACATAGTGAATCTGATATAATATTGGCCTTTCTTGGATGATACAAAATAATCATGCCATAGTCTTTCAACAACTCAAGCCATCTACGCTGCCTCAAGTTTAGATCCCTCTAACTTAATATAAATTGAGGGATCCTATGATCGATGAAGACCTCGCAATGCACACCATACAAGTAGTGACGCCACAACTTTATCTCAAAGACTACTCCCGCCAAATCCAACTCATAAGTAGGATAATTCTTCTCATGAGTCTTCAACTGTTTTGAGGCACAAGCAATCAACTTTCCATTTTGCATCAATACACTACCTAAGTCGACTCTTGAAGCATCACAATACAAAGTGAAGACCACACCCTCCTCAAGTAGAGTGAAAGTAGTAGCCGAAGTCAACAAAAGTTTTGAGATTTTGAAAGCTCAGCTCACACTCGTCAGACCACTGGAAACCCACACTTTTTTTTAGTCAACCTAGTCAATGAGGCCTCAATAGTAGAGAAACCCTACACAAACCTCCTGTAATAACCTACCAACCCCATAAAATTATGAATCTTAGTAGGATAAGTAGGCCTCATCCCACCTCTAACATCCTCAATCTTGATCGGATCCACCTTAATGCCCTCATTGGACACCACGTGCCTCAATAATGCCACTGAATCAAGTGAGAACTCGTACTTTGAGAATTTAGCATATAATTTCTCCCTTCTCAATCTCTAAAGCAATATTCTTAAGTGGTGAACATGATCCTCCTTAGTCCTGGAGTACACTAAAATTTCATCAATGAATACAATCGCAAAAGAATCTAAATACGGGTGAAACACCTCATTCATTAACTCCATGAATGTTACAGGGGTGTTAGTCAACCCAAAGGACATCACCAAGAACTCATAATAGTCATATTGGGTCTAAAAAGCTGTCTTAGGGACATCCGATGTCCTAATCCTCATCTAATGATAACCAGACTTCAAGCCTTCTTAAGAGTCACCTTTTTCAACTGTCTATAATCAATGCACATCCTCACAGACCCATTCTTCTTCTTCACAAATAAGACCGGTACACCCCAATGTGACAGACTAGGGCAAATCAACCCCTTACTCAACAGGTCCTGCAACTACTCATTCAACTCCTTCAACTACATTAGGGCCTTGCAATAAGGAGAAATATATATGGGTTAAGTATCCGGCTCCAAATCAATAGAAAAATCAATGACTCAATCAGGAGGAACACCTGGAAGATTAGTGGGGAATACATATGTAAAATCCTAAACCATAGGAATGGACTCCATGGGACGTGACTCAACACTAGTGTCTCGAATAAAAGATAAGTAAGATAAACACCCTTTATCAACCAATCTCTAAGCACGGAGGAAGGAAATAACTTTACTAGGGTAAGAACCACTAGCACTCTTCCACTCAACCCTTGGAACACCAAGCATCGCTAAGGTTACAATATTAACATTACAATCAAGAATAGCAGGATAAAGGGAGAGCCAATCCATACCCAAAATGACATCAAAATCCATCATCCCCAATATAGTCAATTCTAAGCAAGTGTCATACCCCGCCAAAGTAACAAGATAGGATAGATACACTCGATCCACCACTAAAGGCTCACCCACGGGGGGTAGAAACATAAATAGGCATAAACTTACAATCATACATCAAATCAAACCCAACAAAAATATAGGCAGACACATAAGAGAATGTAGATCCTAGATCAAACAATACAGACACAGACCGATGGAAGACCGGGATGATACTTATGATAACCGCATCTGAAATCTCAGCCTCGGGTATCCCTAGAAAAGCATAATATTGGCCCCTCTACCACCTCCAGCCTAACATGTACCTCTACCTTTACTCTACTTGGCCATATCACCACTACTAAAAACTGACCACCCGTGCCTGAGTGAGCTTTGCCCCGACTTCTGATTGAAGGCACTAGTCCTCTAGACGAAATTAAATAACTACATTGAGGCCCTCTATGAGTTTGTATATGGTATTGTCGTATCATGTGATCGGGGTCTCCACAAGCATAACCAGATCTTGGAGTAGAGAACTATTATGATGAACTAGAGGAACCACTAACCACCTTGAGTTACCGACCTTTGTTGTGAACCTTGGGAACTATGACCCGAACTGTATGGACCATAAGTGTTATGACCCTCTTGGATGTTTGCATAGCCGTTTGAACTGGTCCCCGACGCCGGAAGAAACCATTCCCTCTAAAGGATTTCCTACCTAGAGGATGAGGCACAAGAAAAATTGACCGGATGTACGGGTCCTCTTATTATCCCTGAACTCCTCATGCTCTATCAACTCCGCCTCTTTGGTAGCAGCCACTATTGACCGGAAGGAATCCCCTTCACGGGATGCTCTGAACACTACTGAACGGATGGAGAAGGACAACCCCTCTCACATCTATGAATCCTCTTAGTCTCATCAAGAACAATGGCCAGAGAATGCCTAGACAACTGAAGTTTCTTAAGCTCCGGTCGATCCTTTGGCCGAGCAAGTGTCACTTGCCGAGTTTAGAGTCCCTTTCCAATTATTGGCTCAAGCTATAACCACTCACGCTAATAGGGAGGTTATAGCTACCATGTACCCAATTGTGGGTACGACAGTGACAAGGGTTAGAGACTTCACGAGGATGAATCCTCCGGAATTCCATGGGTCAAAAGTGGATAAATATTCATATGAGTTTATTGAGGGGATCCATAAGATCATGGACATCATGGGGATGACTCAGGTGTAGAAGGCGGATTTGGCTGTGTTGCTCCAAATTACACACGCAAGTGTACGTGGTCGCACAAGAACTATAGTGGCTCTAAAAGAGCCGGATTATCGAACCCGAATGACTTGTCAATTAGCTATTTTACTAAATTATACTAGTCTAATTATTTATTCAAGAGTCCCAAAGAATTTGATTTTTATTTAAATACAAAGAATGCAAGAATTAAATAATAAAATTACTTACAATAGTTGGAAAATTTCAGGGCTGCAACATGCTTAAGGTTTCATGTATCACATCTCATGTAATGAATAAACTATGGTTATCAAATTACTGAGTTACATGGTTGATTTTATGATCATGATCTCCAGACCTCTAATCACCTACTCCACTTGTCTGTCTAACTATATCGTTGAGCAGGGATAGAGAGACTCAATTGGCGATTGTTTATATTTCATCATGTTTCGTAACCAAGCTCGATGTGCGTCTGGGTGTCAATCCTGAATATGAATCTGAACAAGTGATATGCAAGAAAGATCGAGCTCTCTGTATTTTTTGGTCTATCTACCTCGTCGTCTCCTGAATCCAAGAATAGACAATATATTTATATCTATGGTGATCAAGCATGAAATACTAAAACAACAATATAAAAGTAATTTAAGTGATAACCAACATTAATTCAAAATAATTGATGTTCAACAATTACCGTAGCTACAGCCCTAGAACAAGGGTCTTTAGCTACTAATGTCTACGAAAAGAAGAAGAAAAAAAAGAACCCTAAAAAGTATTGACTTTGCCCTACACAGTATGATTTGATGTCCCCATAATAATTATTTCTATAGACTATTTATAGATGTAAAAATCCTAAATAAAATAATTGAGTCCAAAACAAATTAGGAACCCAACACCGTAATCGGGTTTACTAGTTGTACGCGTGAACGTTGTAATCGACTCAACACTTTGTAGTAGCATTCAGTTGCTGCCACGTGGCAGCAGTAGTTATTCTCCTTCAATTATCAATTCTTGAATCTGCACTTCATATGTTTATCTATTATTATATTCAATTTAATTCATTAAGTTTTCTGCTTGATTTCCTTTTATAATCTTCCTTATTTAATTCGTTTTAGCTCTAAACTTCTTCATTTTTACACCAATTTACTTCTACAAATAAAATACACTATTTAGCACAATCCATGAAATTCATACTCGAAAAAGACAAATACAAATAATAAATGTGAGGCAAATAATGTTTAAAAGTATATATAATTTTGATCTCACATCAACACTCCACACTTAAACTTTTGTTTGTACTAGGACTGACACCACTTTGGTTGATACAAACAATTAGAGCATATAGAAATTTCAAAACATCAAGTACAATTCCCGATCCCTATGCAAGATATACAAATAATCAACAAACCTCTAACCTCCTAACTTCAAGGAAGGACTTTGAACTCATCAAATTTAAGCTTGCTCACCTACTCTCATCAAAGAAAGCTAGTAAAATCACCTATCTATCATGAAATAAGTGCCCTCACAAGAAGAAACAATCCACACACTCAATTCAAAAGATTGAATATAAATTGAGGACTTCAATCAAAGAAAAACTCTCACAACCACAAATAAAATTCACATGTATGCACAAAGAACAATAGGCTTGCCCTTTATGTACATCTTCACTAATTAAACATGCTCGAGTAGAATCAAATAGGACTTTAACGGGTTTTAATGTAGAAAAGGAGACAGGTAGGAAAACTATATAATAGTCACTTACAATTCCCTAAGCACTTTGCACTTTTAAACTTCATCACCCATTATTTTCTCTCTTTATTTTTAGCCCTCTCTTCGACAATTATTTCACAAGTAATTCTCATCATCTCAAGAATGCTTCAATAAATTTTTTCAAAGATTTTTTTTTTCATATCTTATTTTTTTTACGTCACATTCTTTCAAATATGGATTTTTCATCACTTTGTAGCTATCATTGATTATATTTTTCACTCAACCATTCATTTTTCTTCAGATTTAACAATTATAATAAGTATATGCTACAGTGCTCAAGGAAGCAGGGCGCAAAAACTAGGGATTCAACAAACTAGTTAAGAGCAAAATATGGCTACCAACAAAAGCTTACAGGCTCAAAAGGGCTAACTGGTGATATAATATCTGAAAAGGCTAAAATTCACAAGACAAATCAAAGAAAGCGTATTATCATCTCCTAAACGAAGCAACACTTTTTATTTCACTTCAATAACATGCATGGCAAGTTCTAGACTAAGATGCAAACATGGAATAACCAAATTCTCACTACATATGGTACAAATATCAATCAAGATGGATCAATTCCACTTCTAAGAAAGACAGGGTCATAACAAACTACAAAATAAAATAAGTTATATATAAAGTCACACCAATGAGCCTAGGTGTCAAAGAGTTTGCAATTTCACTAGCAATCAAGCATTCACAAGACAGTCCTACGCAAAATTAGTCCCAAATAGCAAGTATCAAACAAGTCAAAAGGGACTTTTTTTTCTCTCCAAAAAATAAAATAAAAATTACTCCCTAAAAATAAAAGATAATCGGTTCAAAGGGACTATCCTCAGAAAAAAATTCGAAAATAAAAGCCAAAGATCCCATCCTAAAAAAAAGACTAAATAAAATAATAAACTTGGAATTTAATCCCCCACCCCACACTTAAAACATGACACTGTCCCCAGTGCAACAATTCAATATATATGCTAAGAGTGAAAGAAAGAACTCCCTGAGGCCTCTAGACCTAACTACTAGCATGTTCTCTCAATTTTCATCAAGGATCGTATGCACCCCACACTTAAGCTCAAACGTGCTCCTTCGCTTTAAATTTTTGGGTACTCACACTTCCCCTAATTTGCAAAAATAATACCACAAAAAAAATACTAAGAAAAATTAAAAGGCTAAACTACAAATTGAGCTGCCTCCCAATAAGCGCCTGATTTAACGTCGCGGCACAACACAATTAAGTTCACCATTTTTTATTTTTTATTTTTATTCTTTTTTTTCATTCTTCTTATTTTTTAGTTTTTTTTTAAAAATAAAATAAAATAAATAAAAGAAAAAGTATAACCTAAAAAATAATTAATTTCTAAGTCCCCGGCAGCGGCACCAAAAACTTGTTGCTCCCAATTACACACGCAAGTGTACATGGTCGCGCAAGTAATATAGTGGCTTTAAACGAGCCGAATTATTGAACCCAAAGGACTTGTCAATTAACTATTTACTAAATTATACTAATCCTGATTATTTATTCAAGGGGAGGATTTCAAAGATGAATATAAATTAACTAAACTAAAAATAAATATAAAATAACTAAGAAACAATTAACTAAGAAAAGATAGATCTTTCACACAATCAGTGAATGAATTGATCTAGAATTATGGTTTAACTAACAATCATATTTAGCATCAATTTCATCAACTTATTTGATTATCTAGTTGCTGATTCATGGGGTTGATAATATAGTCATGATCTCCCGACCTCTAACCGTCTACCATAATTGACAAACTAACTACATCATTGAGCGGGGATAGATTGAATCAACAATGGAGCATTACGTTGTCTTCCCGTATTTGAGTCAAGCACGACACCTAGGTATATTCATATACTAGACACAAATCAATTCAAGTGATATGCAAGAAAAGATCATGCTCCATAAATTTCACGTTCTATCCTTCTATTCCTCTCCCCGAGTTCAAAAGAAAATAATAAATTTATTTCAATGGTGGCCAAGCATAAAAATAGTAATCACAAGAATATAAGAACAACTAATATCATATCATATATTACTAAAAGTGAGAAGATCTTAACCTCAAAGTTGAATTGCCATTATATCCAGACACTAAATAAAATTTTTATTAAAAAAATCTAATTAATTAAAAATTAAATATCATATATATATATATATATTATACTAAATAAAAATATATTAATATTTAAAAACATACTATATCCTTCTATTTAATTTTCTAAGTATTTAAAGCTAGGGAGAGAGTTTAAATTAATGTAGTAAATGTCTTTCAATTACATTATGCAAATGACTCAAACGAGTATTAGATATTTTTCAAGTCTTTCTATTACAATTTATTCATGCATCACTTAATTACAAAATTTGAAAGGTTTTTTCAGCTTTAAATTTTGAACACACTAAACTTACATTCAATCACAATGAATAGGGTAAATGGAAAGATCACTCTTTTGAACTTTCATTGTCACTGCCGCCTTTTCAATTAACTTGAATTATTTTCATCTTCCACATATTATTGAAATGTATAGATATTTAAGACATGTTGATAGAAAATAACGACACAAATCAAGAGCACTCAAAAGTACAAGAATTCACATTCTAATCTTTTTCTTGCAATGAAAATTTTCTTGGTATTTTCTAAAATCTTGCAGCTGCATGAAAAGATATGATGACACGGAAATGTTCTAATACATTTGAAAATATTATTTTGACATTTAGATGGGCGTACAATAAACCTATTGAAAAAGTGAGTCACAATTTAGCTATCATTTGTTTTCCTGAGTTTTGCTATTTATATAATTCTTCCTTCTATATTTAATAATTTGATTGTTAAATTTAGATAACATGTTGTTATATTAATAAAAAATTAAGGTGGATTTGTCATGCCCCAAGCCTACACCCTGGGTGGGACTGGCACTCGAGAACCATTACTGGCCCCAAGTGAACCCTTGGCCTGGCTTACTACACAGCGGAAGACTCCATTCAACAAATATAAACTCATTAAAATAAACTTAGAATGTTGTAAAGGAAACATTCAACTGGCCAATGAGGCAACTCAAGTCTTATAATAAAAACAACTGAAATGAACAAGACTAATGAACTAATAATGTCTAACTATCTATGAAGCCTCTAATACCATGAGGGATGTCGGGACAAGACCCCCGATCATTCTAACAACTGAAATGACAAACAATGATACAATGGATCCCTCGGAAAGCAAGGAGGCTCACCAACAACTCAGAATGCTCAAATGGATCAACGAAGCGCTGGATGCTGATCCTGGTTACCTGTATCTGCATCATAAAATGATGCAGACCAAATGGTATCAGTACATTGAATGTACGAGCATGTGAGGGGAAAACTAAACAAGACATAAGCTTGAACTGAAATCTAAAGAAACATTTACCTCATCTCTACTCAACTCATGGATACACAACTCAATGCAAAAATAAAACACAATATAGATGCAGTTTATATAAAGCATTTTAAAACAGTAGATAACATCTCGGAGTATTGGAAAATACAATAATATCTCAGTTGTATATAAAAATACAAAAATAAACTATGTTTGGAAGATTCTCTAACCGACAACGATCACTATGAGCTATGTGATGATACAACATCTCGCCCACACTGCCAGAACTGTCATATACCTTGCCGAGATATATATGCCTCAACTAAGTGGATCCACTAAGCTATTCTTAAAAGCATTAAGGAATCATCTAAAAAGTATGACCCTTTCTACTCACGTTGGCTACATGGTTTATGGAGACTTTGAGTTATCTGAACTCGTCTCCATATCGGTGCTCAATACTACTCCCAAAATGTAACTAGCTCATATTTTATAAACATAACTCTTTCTCTGTGGTTTGAGATTATTATTCAAAAAATATATCTCTTAAAAGAGATGGTACTCAGAACTGCTCATGAAAACTCATTTTGAAAATTGATGTTTCCTCTCATCTTAAATGTGAAAATATTTACTCTTGGGAAATACTTAGTTCCCATATATCATTTTAAAGAAAATGAACTCAGCTCTACTCTTCTTCAAACTCAATACTTAAGTCTTAAACAAGTTTAAAAGATTTGTAAAACACTTCTTAAAATGACATCGAAGAACTCTCAAGACTTGACTCTTAACTCTACCTTGAATTTGAATTATGAATTCAGGGTTATGATTTGTGATCGGAAGGATATCGTGATGATTAAGAGTGTTTTTAGATAGTTAATCATGAGAAACGGTAAAAAAACACTATCTGTGAGCAAGTCCACGACGCAGAGATGCATTATAATATTTGGTCGCGAAATAAGCTTTGAAACAATGGAGTCCGCGTTCTCTCCGCGACGTGGACTTGCTTGCCAGTTTCTTCCCGACTTTTTCTTTCCTCATTTTCTAACCACAATTCGCCTAGAATTGAATGGTTTCTTTCCCAATCACTTAGATTCGAATACCCAACAATAATATACGATCAGCTACTCGAAACTACCCTTGAAACACTAACACTTATCTCAAGAATTCATCAAAACCTCAACAATCAAGATTATGAAAAAAACTTCAATGAAACTCATCAAGAACTCAAATTCTTTACTTTCAAGAATGAAATTACGCTGAAATAATCATGATTGGCGCGTGAGTGAACAAACCCAACACTATGTCAACTCACATACCTCTTCGGGATCAAACCCTTGGCGAAACGACCTTCGATTCCGCAAGAAATCTCCAAGAACGCCTTGACTTTTCTCCTTTTTCTCCTTCTCTTGAACTATTCTCAAAACCCTAGGCATTAATTTTGATTGCGTAAACTGAACCAAATCAGTTTAGACCCCTAATTAATTACTAAAAATGAAATAACTTGATTGGGTAAGAAAAAGACCAAAATACCCTTATCAAATCCGGGTAACTTTCCTTAACTGGACAGCCCGACTTCAAACGGGCATATCTCCCTCATACGAGCTCAAAAATTAGCAAAATCAGTGGCGTTGAAAAGAGGATTCCAAGACCTTTCATTTGATATCTTATAGGCCACCTAACTCATCTTGTACTGAAAGTTATGGTCGTTTGAATTTGACCCAAAACTCATACTTAGCATGACTTGCCAAAATTTTAAATTTACTCTTTCCAAAATAGTTCTTTCTAATTCTAGTTCTTTCTAAGGCGGGATGTTACAGGACTGCAATTCTGAAATATGTTGTTCATAATGCTTTTTATATTTCTTTGATCGTTTGTCATTGTATAAAATGATTTTTTTTTGTGTATGACCTTTTTGATACAATCCTAATGCATAATTTTTCTTTCTGAAATGGTGTCCTTTCTTCAATCTTTTTGTGCTGTGATAAGTTTCCTTTAAGATTTCAATGTATCTGTCTCTTCTTTCCTGCCAAGTTTGTTGTTGGTTGAAGGAAATTTTTTTGACTCTAGAATCCAAAGTTGAATTACCATTTTACCTCTATATTAAATCAAAATGTTATAAAGCATCTACTTAATTAAATATTAAATAATTATTATTTTATATATTGTACTAAATATTAAAAATTGGAAAATGTTAACTCAAAAGTTGAAAGACAAAATATTCATAAAAAAATATTAGGCATTTCTACCCTTTTAAAGACTAAATTAGTTCCATATTTTGTATTTTTTTTTTCTTTATACTAAAAAGTAAATTTATTTTATTATGAGACCATTAAATTAAATCAATATATAAATACCATAATATCCACTAAAAATTGAATGATTAATCTTTAAGAATAAATTATTCCTTTATTTTATTAAAAGGAATAGTGATTGAAAAGATGGGTCAAAAGGAGGATCTTGCAATGTTTCATCAATAATGATTTAGACAAATTATATGGTGCAGCATTAATTGCTACTATTATTTTAAATAGTAATAGCAGTAATTGTGTTATTTCTTTTCATTGTGATAAGGAACAATATATTCATTTTCATAATTTATATCTAATTACTTATTCAATTATTACTCTTAACATTTATAATTTTATGCTTTTTATATTCACAATCTCCAAATATTTAATTTGAAACTTAAAGATATTGATAAATGTGGTAAAACAGAGTATCAATATTATTTTAATAATGAAAGAGCAAGGTGCTCTTTTATAGATACAAAATACAGGAACAACCGATGTAGTTAACTCCTACGAGAATACAAACTCTATGCCTAGAAGAGTCCTATACGATACAAACTGTATACCAAATCTTGATAATTCAAAATTCAAATTAATGCATATCTATAACTAACTACCAAGTACGCTATTACGCCCCCTCAAGTTGGAGCATGGAGGTCCCGAATGCCCAACTTGGCAATCAATATTTGAAACTGGTGTGCACCTAAAGCTTTAGTAAAAACATCAGCAAGTTGATATTGTGTTGAAATGTGATGACAGACCAACAAACCTCGTTGAATACAGTCCCGAAAAAAATGACAGTCCACCTCAATATGCTTAGTCCGTTCATGATAAACTGGATTATTGGCAATATGACGTGCGGCTTGACTATCACAATATAAAGGAACTGGATCCGAATGAGGGACATATAAGTCTGAAAGTAATTATCGTAACAAAATAATCTCACAAGCAGTTGTTACCATGGAATGACATTTTGCTTCAGCAGAAGAACGCGACACTGTTACTTGTTTCTTGCTCCTCCATGAAATAGGTGAATGACCAAGAAATATGATATACCCACTGGTTGAATGACGGGTGAGTGGACAACTTGCCCAATTTGAATCACAAAATCCTTTTATAGACAGAGGACTTGATATTGAAAAGAAAATGTCTTGGCCTGGTGCAAGCTTTAAATAATGCAATATTCGGAGAGCAGCTAACCAGTGATTCTGTCGAGGCCGACACATGAATTGAGATAACAAATGAACTGAATAACAAATATCAAGCCTAGTAACAGAGAGATAAATCAGCCTCCCAACTAATCTGTGAAAAGGCTCAGGGTCATGAAGAGGAAAACTTTCATCCAAACTAAACGCTGATGCTGCTCCATGGGAAATTTTATTGGTTTAGATGCCAGCATGCCCGTTTCTTTTAAAATATCCAGCGTGTACTTTCGCTGTGAAAGAACTATTCCTTTTGAACTGCGAGAAACTTCTAGACCAAGAAAATACTTAAGAGGACCCAAATATTTTATAGGAAACCAGGATGCTAAGTAGCCCTTCAAAGCTTTCAAATCGAACGAATCATTAGTGGCAACAATGACATCATCTACATATACAAGAATGCCTGCAAAAGAATTTCCTCATCGATACAAAAATAAAGAAGTGTCAGCCTTGGATTGTGTAAAGCCAAACCTTAAAATAGCCGTAGAAAACTTAGTGAACCATAGCCTTGAGGCTTGCTTTAATCTATAAAGTGACCGACGAAGGCGACAAACTCTATTATCTTCAGCCGACAAATATCCAGGTGGTGGTTTCATGTAAACTTCTTCATGTAAATCTCCATGAATAAAAGCATTATGCACATACAGTTGATGGAGATCCCAATTTTGCACAACTACAACGTCTAAAAAGGTACGAACTGTAGTGAGTTTGGCAACTGGAGCAAACGTTTCATTATAATCTAAACCTTCTACTTGATTGTATCCTTTAGAGACAAGGCGCGCCTTATAACGCTCAATTGATCCATCAGAGTTAAACTTAATTTTGTAGACCCATTTACAACCAATAACTCTTTTATCTACAAGGAGATGTTCTAAGGTCCACGTGTGGTTTTGTTCAAGTGCTTCCAACTCTTTTCTCATGGCCTGCTTCCACTGTTCTACATGTACTGCTTCTTTGTAAGATGTTGGCTCATTATGGTGGGTAATGTCCGAAAGAAAATATGTATGAGCTGTGGAAAAATTGGAGTAGAAAACATAGTGACATAAAGGATAAGTTGGACCAATACCTGAGCAAGTTGTATTGGATGAGCCTGAAGAAGAACCTTCATTACTGTTTGAGAGTTTAACTAGAAAATCTTTAAGATGAGCTGGTTTGGTTTTGGTGAGTTGAGGTCGAGTTGGAACAATAGGTGCTCTTGATGGTTCAATAATCTGAACTTGTGATTGTTCGACAGTTATAGTGTCACTTGGAGCCAAATTTGGATGTATTATGCCTGGATCAAGATTTTCTTGTGGTGGAATTTGGCTTGGCAAAGTTTGATCAGGATCATCAATCGACAATGGCAAAGGTACTCATGGTTGATTTATTTTAGAAGACAGAGTATTTTCTTTATAAGGAAAAACTCTTTCATTAAAATTCACGTCACGAGAAACAAATACTTGATGTGTTTTCAGATCATAGACCTTATAATCTTTATGACCATATGAATAACCCAAGAATATACAAGGTTTGGCTCTGTCATGAAATTTATCACAAGATCGTGGAATAACTGAAGCATAACAGAGACATCCAAAAACATGTAAATGTGCATAAAAAGGTTTTGAGGAAAAAAACAACTCATATGGGATTTTTCCGAACAAAAGGGGTGTTGGTGTGTAATTTATTAAATAAACTGATGTTAGAACACACTCTCCCCAAAATTTTATTGGTAAACCAGTATGGAACCTTAAGGATCTAGCGACATCAAGTAAATATCGGTGTTTACGTTCTATTAAACCATTTTGTTGGGGTGTAGAGATACAAGAAAACTGATTTAAGATTCCTTCTTCCTGACAACATTGTTGAAGTGAACTATTAGTAAACTCCGTGCCGTTGTCACTACGAATGATTTTAACAAGACGATTGAATTATCTTTTTACCATGGAAAGAAAGAAAATTAATAAATGAGAAACTTCAGTTTTAGACTTAAGCAAATACACCCAAGTAGTTCTGATAAAATCATCCACGATGGTCAAGAAATAATGAGACTTTGACAATGAAGGTGAATGCTAGGGACCCCATAAATCACAATGAATCAAATCAAAAGCTTCTTTAGATATGATAGAACTAACAGAAAATGACTTCCGAATTTTCTTAGCTCGGTGGCAAGCATCACAATAATCATCTAAATTATTAAAATTAAAAAATTGAAGTTCTGAAATGAAAGACAAATGACTAAAAGACACATGACCAAGACGTTGATGCCACAAAACTGTCTAGTCTTTATTTGACAAAAGAGCTAAAACTAGTGCTTGGCTTTGAAAATAATAAAGGCTATTCTTCAGTTTACCCATGCCAATCAACTTCCTCGTGGCTAAGTCCTGCAGAACACAAAAGGAGGGGAAAAATGAGCAACACAATTCAATGATTGTGTCAGCTTACTGATAGAAATAAGGTTGCAAGCAAACATGGGTACGTGTAAAACATGATTTAAGGTTATTGAAGAATTAAGAGCCACATCTCCACAAGTATTAGCAGTAACAGATGAACCATTGGGAATAGTTATATTAGAATCACATAGAAGCTTTCTTTCATTAGACAAAAAATTCTTCTGACAAGTCATATGATCAGACGCTCCTGAATCTAATATCTATTCATGATTAGCGGCAGGAAAAGTAACAGCCTTACCAGCAAAGTTAGCCATTGAATCAATACCCTTGGAGTTATCGAGGCTTAAGAGAGACATGAGCTGGTTATATTGTTCTTTTGATAAACCACTTATTGGGGAGGATTCAACACGTTCAACTTCTGATGTTCGACTGGAATTAGCTGACTTACCCTTTCCTTTTCTATTGTTTTCCCACCAATCTGGATATCCATGTAGTTCAAAACATTTTTTCTTGGTGTGTCTCCACCGTTTGCAGTGATCTCAAAATATTTTTGAGACATCATGATTACCTGACAATTGACGAGAGTTGAAAGTCTTGGTGTTGCTCTTTGAAGCAAATGCCACCCCCTCCAATGAATTATTTCATTTGCTTGTAGTGAGTTGTTGTTGTCGTTCTTCCTGTTAAACTAATCCATACACACGAGCAAGAGTTAGTAATGGTTCAATATTTAAGATTTGAGATCGAACAACATTAAATTTGTCATTCAATCCCATAAGAAATTGATGAACCTTCTCTTTTTCCCTTTCTGCTATGTATTCCTTAATAGCACCACAATTGCAGTTTGGTAATTGAGAATATGATCCATACTCATCCCATAATCCCTTCAATTTTGTGTAGTAAACACTCATTGTTTGATCAAGTTGTTGTGTATTTACGATCTCCATCTTCAACTGGTGAACTCGAGGAACATTCCCTTGTGAAAATCGCTCCTCCAAATCTTTCCAAAGTTCACCTGCCGTATCAAAGAAAGCTACACTATTGTGAAGGGAGGGATGAAGAGAGTTGAAAAGCCAAGATATTACCATGGAATTCCCCTTAATCCAAGCTGTTTCGTTTGTAGAGTTTGCTGTGGGTCGCTGAAGACAACCATCAACGAAGCCTAACTTTGATTTATCCAACAAGTGTGTGAGCAAACATGTGACCAGAGACACTCCAGGATTATCAGTTGGTTGCAGTGTGTATGGAGAACTGGCAGCTTCGTTATTGTTTCCTGTCATTATCTTGTTATTGTTTACTAATGCTCTGATACCATGATAAATATGGTAAAACAGAGTATCAATCTTATTTTAATAATGAAAGATCAAGGTGCTCTTTTATAGATATAAAATATAGAAACAACCGATGTAGTTAATCCTACTAGAATACAAACTCTATACCTAGAAGAGTCCTATACGATACAAACTGTATACCAAATCTTGATAATTCAAAATTCAAATTAATACATAGCTATAACTAACTACCAGGTACGCTATTAGATATCTTTTGATATTCCTCTATTTTTATCTATATAAATTTATCATTATTTGTTTCATTAGACCCATAACCAAAGTTATCCTTTTCATTATATAGTTAAATAGTGTAGCGCTTATATCATTATTATTCTATTTGATTCATGTTTTAACTAGATGAAGACGACTTTTGAATTATAATTGCTTATGGGAGAAGGTGTCGACAAAAACTCGGAAAAAATTTGTAGTGATTCTATATTTTTTTTTCCATCTACATATTTTTATGATTGAAGTCTTTAAAGGATGTGTTTGTTGTTGCATGCTTTCTTCTCTGTTTATTTTTGGTATATGTTTCCTCTCTATTAAACTTATTTAATTTGGTTTTCTATAAATTTATGATTGTTCTAAGTGTATTTTTATTTAGGCTAAAATTAATCATTTGTGGCTCTAATGCAAATTGGCTAACTACTATCTAAAGTTTAAAATTTACAGTTTGTTGCTTAAATAAATTTTAAACATTAAAATACGATCCCTCATTTGATATCTTTTGTCACAATTTTAAAGTTTTATTTATAATTGTTGCATTTTTTAATTCGTTGCATGCATGTACACATAGAATTCTAATTGTTCTAACGAATATATAAAAATTAGCATGGGACACACATGCAACGCACGTGTTCAGAAACTAGTGATAAAAAAATATATCGAATCAAGAATCACCAAATAATTATTTTGTAAGTAAATATAATCCTAGAACAAGAAGTTTAACTCCACATAGACATAGAGAAATTACAACGAATCATTCAAAAATAAAGATATAAAATAAATAAAAGAAAAGAAAAGATGAACCCTAAATCAAAAATTATTTTCTACACTGTGTCCTCCTCCCCAAAAACGGCGCCAAAAATTTGTTGCTCCAAATTGCACACGCAAGTGTACGTGGTCGCACAAGTAATATAGTGGCTCTAAAAGAGCTAGATGATCGAACCCAAAGGACTTATCAGTTAACTATTTTACTAAATTATACTAATCTAATTATTTATTCAAGAGTGCAAAAAGAATTTGATTTTTATTTAAATACTAAGAATGAAAGAATTAAATAATAAAATTACTTACAATAGTTAGAAAATTCCAGGGTTGCAACATGATTAAGGTTTCATGTATCACATCTCATATAATGAATTAACTATGGTTATCAAATTACTAATTTACATGGTTGATTTTATGATAATGATCTCCCGACCTCCAACCACCTACTCCAATTGACTGTCTAACTACATCGTTAAGCGGGGATAGACAGACTCAATTGGTGAGCATTTATACTTCATCTTGTTTCGTAACCAAGCTCGGTGTTCGTTTGATTCTCAATTCTGAACACGATTCTGAACAAGTGATATGCAAGAGAGATCGAGCTCTTTGTATCCTTCGGTCTATCTACCTTTTCGTCTCCTGAGTCCCCGGCAATGACGCCAAAAACTTGTTGCTCCAAATTGGACACGTAAGTGTACGTGGTCGCACAAGTAATATAGTGGCTCTAAAGAGCCAGATTATCGAATCCAAAGGACTTGTTAATTAGCTATTTTACTAGATTATACCAGTCTAATTATTTATTCAAGAGTGCCAAAAGAATTTAATTTTTATTTAAATACTAAAAATGCAAGAATTAAATAATAAAATTACTTACAATAGGTGGAAAATTCCAGGGCTGCAACATGCTTAAGGTTTCATGTATGACATCTCATGTAATAAATTAACTATGGTTATCAAATTACTGATTTATATGATTGATTTTATGATCATGATCTCCCGACCTCTAATAGCCTACTCCAATTGACTGACTAACTACATCGTTGAGCAGGGATAGACATACTCAATTGGCGAGCATTTATATTTCATTATGTTTCGTAACCAAGCTCGGTGTTCGTCCGGGTGTCAATCCTGAACACGAATCTGAACAAGTGATAGGCAAGAGAGATTGAGCTCTTTGTATTCTTTGGTCTATCCACCTCTTTGTCTCCAGTGTCCAAGAATAAAATATAAATTTATATCTATGGTGATCAAGCATTAAATACTAAAATAATAATTCAAAAGTAATTTAAGAGATAACCAATATTAATTCAAAACAACTGATGTTCAACAATTACCCGTAGCCGCAACTCCAAAACAAGGGTCTTTAGCTACTAATGTCTAAGAGGAGAAGAAGAGGAGGAGGAGGAGGCGGAGGCGGAGGAGGAGGAGGAGGAGGAAGATGAAGAGGAAGAGGAAGATGAAGAGGAAGAGGAAGAGGAAGAGGAATAGGAAGAAGAAGAAGAAGAAGAGAACCCTACACTGTAACTAACTCAACATTTGTAATTGCATTCATATTTAATTCGTTTTAGCTCCAAACTTCTTTATCTTTACACAATTTACCTCTACAAATAAAATACACTTAGTACAATTCATTAAATTTATGCTCGATAAGGAAAAATACAAATAATAAATGTGAGGCAAATAATGATTAAAAATATATTTTTGGCCTCACATCAGACTACTTACGAACTCAATGGGGTTGCTCAAATTTGGTTTGCTCAATGGAAGGAAGAAAGGGCTTTGGATGTGGGTCTTTTGGATTGGGAAAAGTTCAAAGAGGCATTTCTTGATCGTTTCTTTCCCCTTGAGATAAAAGAGGCAAAAGTTCAAGAGTTCATAAATCTAAGGCAAGGCAGGATGAGTGTGAAGGAGTACTCTTTGAAGTTCAGTCAATTGTCTAAGTATGCTCTAACAATGGTTGTCGACTCTAAGAAAAGGATGAGTAAGTTTGTAATGGAAGTATCTGAGATGATGGTTAAGGAATGTTAAACCGCCATGTTAATCAAAGATATGGGTATCTCAAGGTTAATGATCCATTCCCAACAAATAGAGAAGGAGAAAACTGGAGAGTCAAAGAGGGCAAGAATGGGTAATGGTGACTTCTCCCACTCTAGGTCTGGTGGACATGGACGTTCTTAGTTTCAGCAAAAGTTGTCAGGTAAGAATTCTTCAAATGCTTCAACTCAAAAGATCAACAAGAATCGATTCTATGCTCTCTAGACTCGACATGATCATGAGGTTTCTCCGATGTAGTGACCGGTATGTTGTCAGTCTTTCACTTCGATGTTTATGCATTGCTTGATCCGGGTGCTACTTGTCTTTTGTGACTCCTTATGTGTCTATGAAGTTTGATGTCAGTCCCAAAATTCTGTTAGAACCTTTTTCAGTCTCTACACTTGTTGGTGACTCCATTATTGGTAGACAAGTCCTTAGAAATTGTCCAGTTTTAGTTTCTTATAGACTCACTCTAGTTAACCTTGTAGAGCTAGATATGATATACTTTGATGTTATTCTTGGGATAGATTGGCTTTATTTTTTTATTTTCCATAGATTGTCGTACCCGATTGGTCACATTAAAAGTTTTGAATAAACCTATCTTAGAATGTAAGGGTGGAAATTCAACACCTAAGGGTCAGTTTATCTCTTGCCTAAAGGCTAGGAAAATGATCTCTAAATGTTGTATCAATCATCTTATTCGGGTTAGGGATATGGATTCCAAAATCCCTACTCTTGAGTCAGTTCTGATTATGAATGAGTTTCTGAAAGTGTTTCCCGATGATTTCCTGGTAGTTCTCCCAAAAGGTAAATAGACTTTGGTATTGACCTTATTCCAAATACGCAACCTATTTCTATTCATATTTACTGTATGACTTTGACAGAACTTAAGGAGTTAAAGGATCAGTTGAAAGACTTGTTGAATAAGGGTTTCATTAGACCAATCATCTCACCATGGGGTCCTCTAGTGTTGTTTGTTTGAAAAAGGATGATTCACTTTGTATGTGTATTGAATACCTGCAATTAAACAAGGTCACAATTAAGAATAAATATCATATTCCAAGGATTGCTGACTTGTTTGATCAGCTTCAAGGTGCGAGTTTCTTCTCAAATATTGATCTTCGATCGGGGTAACATCAATAAAGGGTAAGAGAAAGTTACATTCTAAAGACAACTTTTCGAACACGCTATGATCACCATGACTTCTTGGTGATTTCATTTGGATTGACTAATGCCCCGACGAATTTCATGAATCTTATGAATAGAAGGTTCAAGCAATATCTAGACATGTTCATGATTGTGTTTAATAATATATTGATTTATTCACGGACTAAGGGATGAGCATATTGATCATTTAAGGATAGTTTTACAATTCCTCAAGGACCATCAATTATTTGCTAAGTGTAGCAAGTGTGAGTTTTGGTTGAGGTTTGTTGCATTCCTTGGCCATATTATTTCCGGTGAGGGTATCAAGGTTGATCCTAAGAACATTGAGGCGTTTAAGAACTAGACTAGACATCTTTCCCATTTATGTATTTTGGAGTTTCTAGGCTTCACCGGTTATTATAGAAGATTTATGGAAGTATTTTCCTCTATTGCTTTGCATTTGACTACGTTGACTCAAAATAAGGTGAATTTTCAATGGTCGAAAGCTTGTGAGAAAAGTTTCCAAGATTTGAAAGATACATTCACTTCAACCCCAGTTTTGACATTACTAGAAGGATCAAATGGTTTTATGGTTTATTGTGATGCTTATCGAATTGATCTTGGGTGTGTATTGATGCCAAATGGAAAGATTATTGCTTATGCTTCGAGGTAATTGAAGGTGCATGAAAGGAATTATCCAACTCATGATTTGGAATTAGCGGCGATGATTTTTAATTTGAAGATTTAGAGACATTATATTTTTAGTGTTCATGTAGATGTGTTCACCGATCATAAGAGTTTGCAATATGTGTTTTAGCAAAAGGATTGGAATCTTCACCAAAGGATATGACTTGAGTTGTTAAAAGATTACGATATGAGTGTCATTTATCATCCGGGTAAGGCAAATATGGTTTTCGATGCTCTTAGATGATTGTCAATTAGTAGTGTTGCTCACATTAAGGTTGATTGGGTGTTCTCTTAGTTGGTTATGAGGATGGTGGTATCATTGTTTAAAATGGCTCAAAAACGTCTCTTATGTCGGATGTGAAAGCTTAGCAAGATCTTGATCCGACTATGGTTGATTTAAAGAAAGTGGTTTTGAAGAAAATATTGAGGCTTTATCCCAAGGGGGAGATAGTGTGCTTAGTTACCAAGGTTGGTTATGTGTTACGAATGTTGATGAGTTGAGGCAAAAAAAATTATCAGAAGCTCACAGTTCTCTGTAATCTATTCACTCGGGAGCCACCAAGATGTACCATTATATGTGGGGGGATCTATTGATGGAATGAGATGAAGAAAGATATTGTGAAATTTGTGCCTAAGATATTGACAATTTGATTCGATTTAGGTTATTGTGGACCGAATGACTATGTCAGCTCATTTTCTTCTTGTGAAGACTTCATTCTCAGCCGAAGACTATGCTAGGATTTATATACAGGAAATGGTGAGGTTGCATGGAGTGCCTTTATCCATTATCTCTGAAAGAAGTATTTAGTTTACTTCTCAGTTTTGGAGGTCATTTCAGAAAAGTCTTTGTACTCAAGTGAAGCTTAGTACAGAGTTTCATCCTCAGACCAATGGTCAAGACGAGCGTACTATAAAAACTTTAGAGGACATGTTGAGAGCTTGTGTGATTGACTTTTAGGGTAATTGGGATGATCATTTCCCTTAGATTGAATTTTCTTATAACAATAGTTATCACTCAAGTATCCAAATGACTTTATTTGAGGCTCTCTATGGTTGGAGGTGTAGGTTTCCTATTGGTTGGTTTGAAATTGGTGAGGTCATTTTGATAGGGACTGAGTTGGTTCATGAGGCTATAGAGAATGTTTGACTTATTGGAAGGGCTTGATTAACGTTTCAAGCACACCTCATCCAATTCTAGGTGCGAACGATTGTTAAGCAGTATAAAACCCAATAAATGAGTTGGGGTCGAATCCCACAGGGAGCGGTACGTGTTCAAATTCAATTAAGAAGTGCAAATGTGATCTAACTAGCTATAGGAAAAGATATTATCGAAAAAAGACATATCAAATAAAAGGGGTGACACGAATGTCAAATGGGGGTTTTTGGTTTGAAATTATCAACTACAAGCAGTCAAATAGTAGTGACATAACAATAAGGAGAGGAATTCTCGGGATGTAATCGATTATAGGTAAATTTCGATATATGGGTAATTGAAACTACTAGTAAACAGCCAAAAATCAGTGGATAGGCTAAACTATAATTGAAATAGCTTTCTCTCGAACAGCTATTCCGCTTCAAGCGATTTCTCTTGAACATCAACAAGCATAGCAATTAAGAACAACCCATAACCTTAATGCATCTTCTCTCTCGAGCAAGATGGGTAGGACTGGGTTTAGGATTCACTCTTTCGAGCTGAACCCAAATCAACCCAATACATACAAATCATTAATCAAAAGCTTTGGTTCAAAAACCTCTCTCTCGAGCAAGCTAAGAACACAAAATTAGAACTGCATTTGCAACTATAATTCATAAATTAACCCACAGCTAAAGATTAAACCCACTTCAAAATAGCATTTAAACTAGTAATTAGCAATACCCATACATTAATTCAACCCATAATCACCTGATCACACCCCAAGAATTGGGGTTTTAGCCGAACATCTTAAAACGATAAAAACTGTTACCGAATCGATTAGCCATCAACTGGATAAGAGGAATTCAAGCTTTACAATGTTCCAATTCGAAGAAAATTAGAAACCCACTTGTGAAATCACCAAGTTGAGTCTCAAAACCCTCAAGTCTACTAAGAGAACTCAAGAGAAAACTGTTCTAGACTAACTTGGATTAAAAATTCGATACTAAATTACTGTTCAAAATGTAATTTATAGTCACCGAAAATAAGCCACGAAGGGCCACTCGGCGAAGTAAGTCGGGCTCACCGAACCACTCGGCAAGCCGCCCTTTGACCTTTTCCATCGGCTTTTCTCCTTAGCATTCAACATCCTCGAGGTCTGTAACTTTCGGCGATCTATCTTTGCTTCACGGTACGACTCGGCGACTGCTACTTTTCATCGCCGACTTGGTTTCTACCTTCAGGGCTTGGCACACTTGAACTTTAGGCGGTGAGATTAGCCACTCGGCGACACGCCAAGTCCTCTTGGCGATCTTCAGGCTCGCCCTTCTTCATTTCTTCAGCTTGTTTTGCTCCTTTTTGTCTGTTAGTGTCCTTGATTTGCTCCTCAATCCATACACCTGAAAATCAAGGCATTAACATCAGTTTATAGCATAAATTAGGCATTTGAGGATACTAAATCTATAAAAACAAAGCCCTAAATGAGTTCAAATCTCGGACTGATCAACACTCCCAACTTAAACTTTTGCTTGTCCTCAAGTAAAACTCAAGATCAGCAGTTCAAAAAGGATGTCTCAAACAGTGCTGCATAAGACCTAACATGAATGCACACAACAAGGCTCAATTTACTCATGCAATGATCAATTGTGCACTCAAAGATTCAAATTGTGACTCACCATTACCAAAGATGCTCAAGTTCACAATACTTGCTTCAAATGCAAGTTCAAGCTTAACAAAGGTACTCAAATGCCCTCACAACAAAGATGATTCCATATTCACACACTATTTCTCAGCAATTTAAAGTTCTGGAATCACATACAACTCTCACACTCACAAAGATGAACACATGCATGACTTCACCCATAGGT